>JAACJT020000021.1:18378623-18402201 GCA_009936485.2 Gymnarchus niloticus | reverse complement strand
TGCGTTGTCTTGTTTTATACACTCCCTTCCGGATTTCGGCCCTCCTCATTTCTCCCCCTCCTTTTTAGATCCCGACGCCGGGGCCCCGCCCCCCCACGCCGGCCGGCAAAGGGAGGGCGGGGAACCCCCCCCCCCCCCCCCCCCCCCCCGGTGCTGTCACAGCGCCTTGTTTTCTCTTTTATGCCAAATGTCGCTTCCTGAATCACCCATCAGGAGGTCGGCCACCAGGGGGGCATTGATAAGTTGTTAGTTTTAACAGAGGTAGGATTTCCGGCGATTACCATGGAAACAGAGCAAAGCTCACATATAAGTATTCAAGGCATTTCCCGAATGTACTGCCTTCTGTGAGGATAATAAAGCAGATTTATTAGGCTTTGTTCACTTTGATCTGTTTTTTCAGTTTGGGCTCCTTCAGAAAAATCAAGACCCCATCAAGTTGAAAGTTTAAGTAGGGCTTTAATAAATCATATTTAGCGAAAACACATATAAACACTGAAAGCATGCACTACTGTAATCTAGAAATGCTATAATCCTCCCAATTTTTCATTCATATACAGTTTAGAGAAGCAGGACTGAAACTGTGAGAGAATATATACTGTATATAAGAATGTACATTGAAAATAAACAATAAAGTGCTTTGATATAAAAATATATACACAGCGATAATATTGTAGCTGTTGAGGTTTGTAGTAAAGGACAGGCATGCAAAATTATTACTATAAATGCAGACACAGAGTGAGATGTGGTAGCTTTACCATACACGTAGAGATTACTCACACCCACTTACTGTAATACTTACTAACCATAGCCGTCAGCTTAATGAAGGCTTGCTTTCTGCACTTTGATCTGTGCAGGTCAGCTTACCGACACACCCGTGTCCACCGACAGCAGCCAGCCAAACGGGTGGCACGGCGGGCACGGGTGTCAGTGCGCGTTAAATGTCACAGAACAACGCCTTTGATGGACCACAGGTCAGCTAATTGAAGCTTGAACTTCTGATTGTAAAGGCTTCTTTAGGACTGGTGGACGTTCAAAGTGTCTGGACACTCTTACTCTGTTTGTGGAGCTGTATTAATATCATCTTGAGTATCATTATCATTATTTTGCGTGGGGGCTGGTCTAAGTGGCCCTGGGTCCAACCTTCGACCCCCTCAGCTCAGGGAAACGCGGATGGGGTTTCCCGATGGCGCTGATCAAAGCACCGCTATGCTAAACTATGCTAAGAGGCTGGTGTTAGCGGAGTGCTACCAAGAGCCTCCATGCAGCGCCGGCACACAGGGGGTGGGGGAGAGGGCGACCTGGACGGGCTGGCGCTGCATTCCTCAGACCGGTGCCACCAGTGCTCTGTTGGTTTTTTTCTCCTCTGTTTTTTTCTTCTGGAGGATGAAAGGGACGCACGCTGAGCCGCTAAAAGCCTGTCATCAGTGCTCCCGATGTGGCAAAGTTAATATGCAGGCGCATGGCGGCCCAGACAGACGCTTATGTCACTGTCATAAAGCCGTCTTGTTTCATGCGGATATATACCCTTGCAAAGGGCACGCCGAGGGTGGGGGGGGATGCAGAGATTGCATTTATGTTGACTGTCTTGGTTTCTCTGCGTGTCTGTGTGTGCGTACGAGATGACAGCACCTCGGTAAAAAGACCTTCTCTTCCTGTATTGTTGTATAACCAATTGAGCTTGTTCTTTGATTGTTTTGGGTCGATCCCATATTGCTGCATTGGAAAATTAACTATTATAACTAGTGTGACGTGACATCTCCTCGGTGTCTCGTGCCAAACATCGTTTACTGTGTCCTTTAAGAAGCTCTCCAGGTTTTTCCGATATGCTACCTCTTCCGTGCCTAAGATCGATGCCAAGTTCTGGATGACGGTGCGTTGATCTAGCTGGCAGATTTGCGCAGGGCAACGTGTGTGGGCACAGGGCCGGAATGTGACCCAAAACACGCTAAGCACACGCCACAGTATGGAACAACCGAACTGCAGGGATGATATTTCCCGAGTCCCACGCATGAAGTAATGCTCACAGTTAAACCTGCTTGACATGGATTTTTGCACAGGCCTGCTTCGCACACGTGTGTGTTTAAGTATGTGTGAGTGTGTATTTTGATGTTTGTGATCGGAGCGGCCCACACTGATTTCCCACACTTGTCTCCCCAGATGGAGGTGAATGCAGACGAGAAGCGGCATCGAACCCGCTCCAAAGGTATCCGGGGTACGTCCGCCATCCTGTGCCCCGCCCCCACCCACCAGCAGCCGGCCTGCTCCAGAAAACCAGGAGCCGTACACCGCCCTCTTTCTTCCTCTTAACAGTCTGCTCACATCATCCCTATTCCTCTCGGCCGCTGTGACTGTCATTTCCATACAGACAAAAAACTTCAAGCTGCCTGTTTGGTGATTATCTCCTCTCACACACTCTCTCTCTCTCTCTCTCTGTCTCTCTCTCTCGCTTTCTCTTTTCTTGTCTGTCCCTCTCTCAGTGGCTGTGGAACCAGCGATACAAGAGCTCTTCAGGTTAGTTTGCGACGGAAGTGAAAAATGTACCCCCCCACCTTGACACCCCACCCATCTGAACAAGAGGAGGAAACCAGGCCATTACTGGGAGCAGTAGAGCCCCCCCCATCCCCTCCAGCTTTTAGCATGTGATGCACTATAGAAATCACCTCTGAGGAGAAATCCATCAGACACAAGGTCCTCATCCGCATCCTGAAATCATGGGCTCGCCCTCCCCACTCTTCCCTCCTCTTCACGCTTTTTTCTCTGTCCTCCCTTTTCTGTGTGTTTTTATTCACCGGAGGCACACATTCAAAAGCTATTCCCATCGTACGCTGGCGCATTACTGATGCCTCTCGACTGTCACTCACTTGGAATTCGCGGGAGGTGGGAGGACACCGCGCGATGGTCTCCCCCCCCCCATCCTCCCCGGCAGCTTTCCCACGTCGCTGTACTCCGCCTGTTGGCTAAACAGCGTCGGACGCGACCCCCGCTTTGGCTCTGCCAGCGAGTCGGCCCGCGAATCTGCGCGACCTCACCAACAATACGTTTCTGCACCGCGGAGGGGTCCTTCGCTGAACGACAGCATGCTAAAAATATACACGACCAGCACCAGGCTGTACCTTCTGCTCGATACAAGGAGTACGGCTCGTCCGACACAGCGTTATAGCGAGCTGTCGTGAGGATCATGCCGTGTCCCTGAAAGACTGAATCGATAATTCTGCCCTCATGTCCTCCCCCTCGTCACTCCATCAATTAAACGCAGAGATGGCAACAAGCCAGACTTTATTGTGCAGATAAATAAACCCACCGAAGCATCCAAAGAGATATATGCCCTCCACCTGCCCTCATTCACCTGCCGTGTGTAATTCGGGGTATGGGGACATAGTGAATTTGGTCTGAGAATACGGCCTGGTGACCAATAGTCCAATAGCTAAACACAGCTCACGCCACTGGTGTACAGTCACCACCCGTTCACTGGGTGACCTTGAGGCTCTGACACATGGTGCCTGTCGAATGTTATTACCATCTACGGTTGCGGTCACACTTCCGGCATGTTCTGTGGGATTTTGTTTCTACAGAGGACCCCTACTTCTCTCTGCCTTTTGTACCCTGATTGGCAAAATAAGATGGTCTGTTTTGTCTGTGGTGATGTTCACACTGTCAATACCGGGCCAATCTAGGAAGGAGAATGTCAATTAAGCCAATAGCGCATCCTCTCCTTTGCTGACTTAAAGTTACAGAAAAAGAACTATACTGAAATCTATGGAGAGTTGTTTGGAGGTCTGGAAAACAGGCATGTGGGCAGAATGTTGGCACACCTACCACGAGGGGGTTGGTGAGCGTTGGGGGGGTGCTGTCCGTTGTGCCCCTGGCTGAGCACTGTCTCTCCTCTTGTCCAGCTGCCCCACACCAGGCTGCGACGGAAGCGGGCACGTCAGCGGCAAGTACGCCAGACACCGAAGGTAAAGTTCCCGGCGTGAGGAAAACAGTGCGGCTCTGACACACGAAACACCACCCCCACCTTCGCCGTATCTTCCGAGCTTCATGACGGACTATCCAGATGTAGGCTTTGAGCCGATACTGACATGTCACTGGGACAGAACTGAAATCGTCAAATAAATGACCGCCCCCCCCCCCCCCGTGGACGTGGCTTAGCATGCATTTAAAGGTAACACCTTCATCCGTATGACCACAAAAAACACAGAGTCCAATCGGTGAAGCCTGCAGCTGCTGAATGATCAGCAAAGCCTCGTGGGTCTTCATCTGCTCAGGACTGATGATACCACATTATTACTAAGACCATCAATAAATGTTTTGTAATATCTAAAAATGTACGTGTGTACATGCATGCATACATACATACGTTAATTAAAAATATTGGGAAGATGATCATGAGGGTATGTTCATAGTCTAGTTACTAATTTTAGACAACCATTATAAAGTGACATTGTTTTAAGATTCTTTTTACCATATAAACACATTAAAGGAAAGCTATATTGCCAAGAAAATGAATATTCAGAATTCACATTCTGCAGTCTGGTGTACAGTATAATGAAGTTATTTAAAGAAGACTGGTGTTCTTGGTAAGGGCTATGTAAAAATGTCTGTATGTTTGGCGTAAAGGTATTTTTTTCTGTATTTGTTTTTACTTTGACATAAATGGCATGACTTCTTGGAAATTTCGTCTGCACTAAGGTTTATAATTGTGATGAGAAAACTAAGGTAGTGACCATGCTGGTATTTTAAACAAAGCTTTTAAATGAAGTGAAAACAGCCAAGTATGAACTTTGGCCGTTATGAAGAATGGCACTAATCACTTAATGTTTATTCATAGCTTGAGATATCTCCCATACCAGACTCGAGCGGACTCCATGCTCAGCGCCGGCGAGAATCCGGCCTCCTCTGACACAAAACAAATCATGACTGAAGGAAGCTGGGGTGTCACTTAAGCTAAAACCCATCTCCTCCAACCTTCATTTGATCCATGCCGTTCTCTTTTCTCCGTGTCGGTCTGGGAAACGAGAAGGGTGTCGTTGTAGTCAGGGGCTTAATCTGGGATGTCAACGCTGAAACACGGGCTGGCGGGAAATGATCGAGTTAATGAAACGTTTTAATTATTCAGTATAATTGTATGATATGACGAACATGACAGTAAATCCCAGGCTCAGCCGTTTGTGTCAGTGTTAGACGCTGCACCTCCTCGCCGAAATGTCGTCGTCAGATGCGGTGCCTTCGCTTTGAAATGCTTCAGCCTGTGCCATCATTAGCCGCATTCATCAAGGGCGCATCGTGGTATTTAGGCTACCGGGAAAGCCTGGAGTATACACTGGCTGTGCGCTGTGAGCCATTTTAAAGACTGCCAGTGGCCACAGGGAGTCATGTGACCTGATACATTGATTACGTCTCTATTAAGAAAGGAAATAAACAAAACAAAATAGAAGTTAAACCATTGAGAACACGCCATTTGGTATTGCATTGACGCTGTTTGCTGGATCAGGAGGAAGACAAATGCGACGGACTGGTCTGTCAATGCACGTGGTTCTTTCAACACTCTTCACCCGAACATTGATACTTCGGATCAGCCTGGCCTCATCTGCATGTTTATCAAAAGTGTTTGGACTGCCCAACAGAAACTGCAGCAAGGTGCCATCATTAATATGTTAATTAGGTTTTCCGTGAACGGGTGGGTGATATCCGCTCAAGCCTCGGCGAATCGTGGGAACACTCTGGGTCCTGAGTGGAATTGTATTTACACCGGCATGAAAAAGCCTTTGGGTGTTCAGTCTGACTATGAGAAGGAGAACTTCTCATAATTAGTTTTGAGAGAATACTGTTGGGATACTGCTTGGTTCATCAGATTCGTTCTTGTGTTTTGGGTTTTCCCCCTTACAAGTTTAACATTTATCGAGGCTCAACATTAAACAAAAATTTCCAGGCTAAGTTTGACTTCACTTTAGAGGCCACACCTCTGTTATTTACCTTGAAGCTGTTCTGTGCTCCTGGTCTGGCTACAAGGCTGTGTGAGGCCTTTAGAAAGATGTGATCGACTTCCAAGCAGGAGTTCAAAGAATGTTCTATTTCTTACATACGCAGACATTTATACTGGTTATGAGCTCATCTGCTTTAGTGTCCCAGCTGTGGTCTGTCCTTCAGATCAGGGTCAGCCAGTGAAGTAGCGTAATACACTGATTGGTGCACTAAAGAGTCTGGCTTTTTAATGCAGACATCTGAAAATCACTCAGCGCATTCAGATGGCTGCAACCTATCAGAGCGCTTCTGCCGATCATGTGACCAGAACCAGCTGAAAGACTATAATCAAAGGTCTCCCATTCGTTCATTGAGACTTCAATAAAATTTGGTGACGGCTGCAGTGTTTCATTTCATATGAACATTAAACTATACTATGCATATTCAGTCAGTTTGTTCATTAACAGAAACTTTAAGATAATTTTATGCCAAGTTTATTTATTTTAAGAAAGTGCTCAATTTACCCTATGTTCCCCTTTAAGTCACCGGAGCTCTGGGTGGACTTAATAATTACTCCTCCTTGACTGGCTCTTTAAAAATGATTGACACAGTGTCTGGCCTATGACGTGGTCACCACACCCCTAGCTATGTACATAGTGCCCCGATTGGTTGATCTCTGCCTTAAAGACAGGGAGATTAAGCATTGTGATGCGAAAGTGGAAGGTGTGTGGGTAACAGGTGACGACGAGCTAGGCATGATTCCGCCCAATTGGAGGAGAAACTCCCCACCCACAGAATTTGTTCCTGTACTTGCTGTTTCAACTGTATCTCCCCCCTGCCATACACACACACACACACACAGATGGTTCACCAGCATTCTGGAACAAACACCCAAAGGTGGCCGGCAGCGCAGGTTTCAAGTAGGCTGTAGGGAGAGGGGCATTAAGAGTCAGGCCACACTGTGAGGAAAGAGTACTAGAGTCAAGGAGAGACGGGGTCCTCCAGCTCAAGAGGGATGACTCGCTGGTGCTCTGCCGTCCCACCCAGCCTCTAGGAGCCCTCCAAAACACTCCAGGCCTGTGGCTGCTATCCTCCCCAGACACTTGATCTTCGCCTTCCGCTCCCTCAGACGAGAAATGGAGCTGTGAAAAACAATAATAGGAAACCTAAACTTTGACCAATCAGATTCAATGCAGAGGAAAAAGCAGTCAAAAAGCTACAGTTCTCCACCTCCATCGAGGCTCATTGAGCTGATCCTGGCTCACTGCATATTCCCTGCCAATTACTGTTCAAAGGTCACAACCCGCTGCATGGTGGCCCCAAGGGCACCCCAGGTCAAACATCGGGGATCATGCCTCCAGAAACTTCTTTACTGCCATTCTCTCTCTTGCAGCAAGCTGCCACGGTCTTTCATGGGGACAGGATTTAGACATGGCTCGTCCCTTGGAACCGAGGCTCCGCCATGTAATTCCAAGTTAGTTAGACCTAGTCTGAAGCTAGCAGTCGGGTGACCCTCTTTGTGGGGTTTTGGGCAATTGCGTCCCCCCCCAATACGTACACACCCACGACTCCCATGGCAAAAAGTGCCGAAGTCAGCTTCTGTATTGTCAAGATGCCAGATAAATTAATCAGGACTTAAATCTGCTAATGTCGTATGATCTGTGTATAACCAAACTAAAATGGAGTACAATTACAAGAATGGTATTGCGATAAAACTACACTCACGCTGCTGTGAAAACGTTGGAATCGATAATGAATCAAATTTCACTAGCTTACCCTGGGGAGAGTTTTAGCAGGTTTATTTACCATGTTCTAAATGTATGACTGACCTCTTTTCTTTGTACTGTATCTACCATGGGACATAAATCACATACGGAGTCGTTCTGTAGCTACGTAGATGTATGAACTTGCCCATTCTCAGACCATCAGACAATCCCGTCTATTATCTATAGGCCTTCGCTCGCTATATTTTGCCTTTGCTAATTCTAGTCAGCATTTCGTCCACTCTGGCCATCTTATGATTCCACCTTTGCTTTCTTTCTGCTGAGACACAACGCTATGTGTTTGTTTTTCCATCGTCACTCAGTCAGCATTGAGCCAGTAGTAGTCTTAGAACTTGACGTCTTCTCAAAATATTTTTTTACCAATAATATAATGACTTTCGACTGATCTCACTGAATCTTACCACCGTGAAAACAGCACCCTAAATGCACATATGGTGTAATTTCCTTTCTTCTTTGCGTGCGTCTTCATTTTCGCCTCAAATACATCACAGGACGACAGCAATTAAAGGGATTGAGACAGAGACGGCCCCGCTTATTAAGCTTAAAGCAAAAATTATTGACATTTCATGGCTTATTTCTCCGTATTTGTATTGGTTTCCCTTTATTTTTCCATTTGGCACGGCCGCCCGCGCTGACTTGATTGCCATGGCTACAGCTGGAGGTGAATAATTCCCTGTCTTCACGGGAGCATGCTCTGGAGCTGGAGTCGAGTGCTTTCTTCCTGACGTGTGCCTCATTTGGATTCCGCCGGCAGCCCCGGGGCTGTATTATTCATGCATTGACAGATAGCACTCACTAAAAGCGTTGGAACGGAGCCAGGGACCAGCGGGGTGATAGGCGAGTTCTGCACCCCTCTGCAAGGGAAGACGAGCCGCTTGGAAACAGGGCACTCTGCAGAACTCCGATTCCTCCCCCCGGTTACTTGCGGAAATCCAGATAAGGCAACCTTAATCAAAGTCTGACCCCCCCCTTCACACAGCCTGCCACTGCAGCACCCCTACCCCCTCTCCCCCGACTCGTCTCTGTCAGCTTCCCCCTGGGGTCGTGCCTGTCATCACAACATAGGGATCCGCGTGCTGCTGCAGACGGATGGATCTTAGTGTTTTTTCAGTCGCGATACAGTGATATGGCTTGTGGGAGGAAGCAGATGCAGTTTTCAAAGCGTTCTGGGAGGGCCAGCTGTCCGCGGTGGGCGATACCCGCCTGACCCGTGCAGCCCCAGGAGGCAGGGGGGCTTATCGGTGCCAGCCTGGCATTTTCTTTCACTGATTTTTAATAGCTGTTCCTTTTCAGTCTGGCCCCTCTCCACTTTTCTGCAGTGTCTCTGACAGTAACATGAACACGGTTCAGTGGGCAAGACCCAGTTTTGATACCGTACTTTACCGTTCCCATAAAAGGTGGTCAAATCTGTGTGAAAAAGGTGAATATGGATTCCCGGCGTGAAACAAACATCTGCAGAAAGGAAGCTTTCCGCCTTCTCGTTTTCCATCCACAGGTCTTCGTATTCCATTCCCATTTTTGTGACAAGCTGACTGTCTTTGAATGTTTCGGCGTCTGATAAACAGGTGGTGTTTTTGCATTTGCTTGCCCCCCCCCAAGGAAAGGCATCAAAGAGAATAAAAGATCATGTGTTGTGAGTAGCAGCCTTACCAGGCTGTCCAGGGTCTGGACTTCCCTTTTGGGGCACCACCAGCTGGGCTTTCCGTGACCCCCCACACCCCCACCCTAAATTCATGTCCCCCATCCCCTGCAGCTGCCAACTTGGTTATATCAGTGTCGACGGCGCTTGTTTTTCTCTTTCTGCCTCTGTACCCCAGTCTCCACTGTACTGCGGCCCTCCTGAAGGTTAACCCTCATTTTCCCTTTCGTCAGTTTTCGTTTAACTAGACAGCATATCGTCGTCTCGACGGCGTTCAGGTCTTCGCTGCCTGCATGTTCGAGTTTGCTATCGCCGTCTGCATTTGGCTGGTACGTTTGTCCAAAGCCACTTAGGAGTTAAAAGTGGGTACAGTAAAGGTGTTAGGACATTATAACAGAAGCAGTAAACACCCAAAGAGGGACGGGCACCAACAAGGAAGAACCACATTTACGTTTATATCAAATCTGCAGACCAATCCAGTAATCTTAGATAGGAACCCTCAAGCAAAGCAACATTCTAACAGATGTCAGCAGTCCTAACAAACTACAGTATTGCAATACAACAATTTGTATCCTACAGTTATGCAAACTGCAACCCAGTATGTAGGATATCAAAACTCAAACAGGATGTTCATCAAGTGTTGAACTGCAGAACATCTAAACATAAGGACATAGATGTGTTTGTTAGTTCTGTAACCTAATGCTTTCGTAGCCTAATATCATTTCAAGCTACGAGCTTCCTGTTGAGTAATGCAGAAGCTTCTGTCCGTGTTTCTGGGCGAGTAGATTTTGGGTCCTACACCTTAACCTCTAAATCCAAATGTACCCTCCTATACCTAAAAACCTAAGTATCCGATTAGCTCAGTTCACTGTCAGTCCCAGATTAACGCTGTCGTTGCATGTTTACGTCTGGTTTTATTGTAATTATTATTGTCATTATTTCTATGGACAGATTGGTGCACAGACTGAGATACAGAGGCAGTAGTGTGAAGTAATTGTATTACGTAATTGCAGGCAATTATGCAATTCAAGTAACAGTATTATGCCATTTGACAGTTGACCGGAGGGTTGTAAGGTTACCTCCAGATGTTTCGGCAAAAGTAATAGCAGTGCTAATTGGTGCAATCTAAGTTAAGCTCTAAGCAGGCAAGCAACACCTATGTAGCTATCTGTAAGGATTAGAAATGTGGGAGGAGGTGAACCCAATTTTCTGCAGTAATTGGGGGGGCGTTTCGATTGTAAGGGGTTTCGAGTTCTTAAAATCTTGCTTTTTTCTGGATTGCTTCTTTTCCATTTACGACAAGCAATTCTGTGAATGGTAGACGTTTTCCCAACTTTGGTAGGCCAAGCTTGGGATTGGCTGGGTCAGACCCACTCTGTGCCCCCCCCGGAGGCAGACCTTGTGAGGGTGTTTTGTATCATGTGCACGGCCTAGCAGAGGGCATCACTACTGTGGCATCGGCTTCCCGTGTTGCCAAAAGAATATAGTGCTTGGTTATCGGTTGACGTGCTTGCCCATCCAATGCAGGGCTCTCCCCCCTCGGCAGGCTGTAAACAGCCCCCCTCCCCCCTCACTGCGCCCTGACGCCGGGGTAAGACTGGGCCCGGCTGCCGATGCCCATTCCAAGGCTGCCGTGGACGTGGGCTGCCACCTTCATTCATATTCATCCAGATTTCGAGTCTAGCCGTCAGTGCCTGGAAGTGGCAGTCATGCTGAGTGCTGTCTGTCAGGCAGGCCTCATTTAATTTAAACGAGATGACCATTTAAACCCTATCAGAGCACCATATACATGTGCGTCTGTGTCTTCTATAATATAAACTAGAAACATTGAAATCCTATGTCAGAATATTCCAGCGGCTGAATGTGAGGCTCTTCGTTCGCCAAGCTGCACATCTTGATGTGATATTTTGTACCAATCTGACATTTAACAGGGGTGGGTGGGTTGAGGGGGGATGGGGAGGGGGAGATTCTGAGATGCTTAAAGGCACAGTTTTCGATCCGCTTGTGGCGGGGGAAAAAAAAAAAAAAAAAAAGTGATTTTGTACGTGTGTGCCGCGGTTGTTTCTCTTGTTGACGGGAAAGACCGAAACTGCAGTGGCTGGCAAGTCTACCGCAGAACAGCAGCTCTTTTGTTTAGATCTTCGGGGGGGTGGGGGTAAGTCTGTCAGATTTAAAATCATTTCGCTCTCCGGCTGGCTCCTTGCCTGTCTGCGAGGCGGGTAAATCCCACTCGGTTTTCTGGAGGATATCACCATGGAGACGGTGCTCCACCGCGCGTGCCTATGGATCCCGCCGGGCAGGGGCGCGGCGCGCGGCGCGTCCCAGCAACATCGCCGCGCTCGGGCCGCCGTCGCGCTCACGCCTGCTGCCGCTGAGACAGATATGTCGCTCGCCGCTAATGGCGGGCTGCGGCCGCGACACCTGCCGAGAACACGCCATAACATTAAAAACGCATAAAGCTGCGGCGTGAAGCGGGTCCCCTCCGCTGTGAGGCTGCTGTTTCCGAGGACCTTAATATAAGTCCTCATATATGAGCCTAAATTCTATTTTAGGGAGCGGTATTAAGTATCAAAGCTTTCTCTCTAATTAAGCCCATCATTAGCACCTCCCCCAGAACGGAGCCCAATGGGTCAGCCTGGACTTCTCTGTAGAAACCAAACCCCCCCTTCCACAATACAAGCGCCACTTAATTACCTGTGGAATTTTAATTGGTGAGTCTAGCCAATGGGATGATCACCAGTGGTCCAAGGTCGCTGTGTGACAGACTGTCAGGAGCAGAGGGTCGTGGGGGTGGTATTGGCTTTGTTTGCACACCCGAGGGGGACGGGGGGGTGGCATGCCCCTGCAAATCGCTTAAATAGTAGCAGAGAGGATGCTGGGTCTTCCTTGGAGGAGAGCTTCACACTACGCTTCATGTCTTCCAAGACAAGCCGTTCACGCTGAGGAAAAATGATCCACCTCAGACGTCAGCGCAAGAAAAGGGCACGGGCAGCATAATGCCAGGCCTCAGGGTCCACCGGACAGGATGGCGTACGGTAAACCAGGTTCTACGCGATGCCCTGTAAACGGCGAGATGCGTTTATGTCAGCAAAGGTCCACTGGCACGGTTTGCGTTTTGTAAACAGAGACGGCAGCTGGAAGTGGCCAGCCTGTCCCTTTGTGTCCCACTGTGCTGAGGAGGGGGTATGACTTACCGCCTGCCTGCGGTCCACTGGGACCGGCCCCTGATTTATTCAGAGGGCGCCGTGCTGCGTCGGGATGAGTGGCGTTTTAATGTGCTGTCGAGATGTTTGGTCACAAACGCTTATCGATCGGTGGCTGGCGAAACCGGAGGGAGGGAGGGAGGGCGGTCCACAGCTGTCAGGCCCAGGACAGCCCACCCTGCACGGCGCAGATTAATGAATCGGTGCTGAGGCGTGGGGGGTTGACTGTTAAGTAATCCTGGGCTTAAGGGATCTTCAAGTGGCGGGGTGGGTCTGCAATGCACTGACTGAAGGATGCTGGGAGATTCAGGGCGGACTGTGGCGTGTCCTAGGAAGAGCCGTTAGTCTTAGCCGTGGGCCATCCCCGTGGTCAAGCAGGCTGGACTGTGAGGTCGTTAGCACATAAATGCACTCGAAAACAGAGGAGATCGGTTTTTTGACGCTGCTTCTAATTGTGTCCTACTGCTGATGCACAGTAGAAGTCATTGTTTCCTTCATGTCCTTATCGTTGCCTGTGAATTACATCGTGGTAATCAGTCTCTTGGCTCTTTATTTGAGACGGCAAGGTTATATTTTAAAATTATTTAGACAATAAAATGACACTGTAACTGATAAACTCTTAATAATAAACAAAAGCCACAGCATAGCGCATACAAACACACGCAGCTGCCAAATGGAAACTGTATAGAACAGCTTTGGGTCAAGCTTACCAAGATGATTCATGGTGGGAGACACCACGGAACCATGGAAACCGACAGAATCGATGGACGTTTTCCACAGATCGACGGCCCATTCGAATTATGCCTCTTTTCTGTTTTTTGTTAGTTGAATGAATGGCATTATGCATCCCTTCCCTTTGACCTTTATCAGCCAGCTGCGATGACCTTGAGCATAAACAGCTTTAATGTGCTTCTGGAATAATCACTGGTGATGAAGGCCTGTGAGGATCACACACAGTCATGGGTACTTATCCCCCATGCTCTATAAATCTGGCGGTGTTTATTTGTCCACATTAGGCCCTGTCCTCCACAGAGAGGGAGGGGATACGCCTTCCAAGCCCAGAAGAAGTGAAATCCGGAACATTTCACGGCTGACGGACTCATAACTAAGCATGTGAGACACACGTCTGAGCTGCTGGCAAGCCAAGATGAGGGATGAGGGCCGGTCGGTGTCCCAAAGTCAGCCCATGCCTTTTATTGTTATTTCCTCCCCATAAATCCATGTTTTGGGGGCAGCCCCCTGAGAAACCGACGGCACAGGAAAATATCCGCCGACTGTTTTTTCCCCACGAGCCAGCCTGTGGTTTGTCGTGGTTTATGGCATTTGTTGATATCATGAGGTTATCAAATGTAAAACGAGAAAGGTTCTATTTTGGTATAATCTGCTTGACATCCTGTAATTAATTTTGCTCCCCCCATTGAATGATTAGTATCCATGGGGTGCCTCTGACTCCCCAATCTCTTTTCCCGTCTGTCTCAACGTCTGGAACATTTCAGCAGAACTGCGTGGTTTGCGTGTGTAGCATGCACTGCGTCAGCTCTGAAATATGTTCAGCTACATTCTCTTAAACGTTCACAAAGCCGACGTTCAAGTAAACTGAAGACCAGAAATCTGTTTTTTTTTTCCCCCTGCGATGTGTGACTGGAGCTGAAGCAGATTTTATTAAAAATGTACTCCTATTAAATTGACTTTAACACAGAGCTTGCTGCCAGCTAAGCCTTTGGTCATTTGAGTTGGCTTGGATTTCATTTTTAATTTATTTATATTTGTTCACCATGGAAGTTCATCAGAATATTACCACTTCTCCTTTGGCAGCGCATGCCGCGTGGCCTGGGTGCGTGTGCGGAATCTGAGATCTCTCCTCATGACAAATGAGTGAGAAATCAAAGCGGCCACACTTAATGCCGAATCCGGCAGAAAACGCGGTCGCGCCGCTATGGGAATCAACTGGTAATCTGTTACCCCAGGCGTGATGCATGCACCCAGGGAAAAGTCACAGCTCGTCACGGCTGAGGGGAGCATGGAGTGGGGCTCAAGCTTCAAATTGCGGTGCTGAAATTACATGCATGTAAAACACTAAATGGACCGTTTTCAGCGTGTTCGGCAAAATGACGTATGTTTGCCTTTACTCAATAATGACCCTTTAAACCACATATATATTAGCGAGGGACGGAGTTACCTGAAGACAGCATGGACAGGGAATCCCATGTAGCGGAGTAGCTAACGCCTGGATGCTCGTTATCAGCTGAAGGCAGAACTGAAAAAGTCAGGACAGAAACACGGGCTGTAATTGGTGTCCATACTCTGGATCATGGAGTTTAAAGGCTTTTTCATGTGGACTCATCCAGGTGATTTCTACATCCTTCTCTATATTCATAGCTGTCTGAAAGTTCTGTTTCATTCGCATATACTTGTATTTGCATTCATTGTTGAACGATAAATGTGACCTTAGGTTATGCTGGTCATGCTGGTTCACATATTTCCTGACTGATGAAGTTTTCTGGAAATGATTTTAAATGTATAGCTATGGGAAGAACTCCCGAAATTTTTAAGTAAAAAAAAAAAGAACTTAAGCAGTATTTCAAAAACTTTAGAGAAGGACTAAACAAAGTGTTAGCCGAGCAGTAACTGTCAGACATAATACAATTCTAAAGTACTGCACCCGTTTGGTCATGTAGCCACGGTTCCACAGTTCACCGGGATGCTGCCTCCTTCTGGATTATCTATACATGTACACACTCTCACCAGACCGTTGTTCTGTTGTACAGGTTATCTATGTATCAGTTATATACATGTAATATTACATGTCTTGTGAAGTGCTTCTGAGCATGTGTCAGTTCATGATGGAAGTATACAGGCCTACTGTACCCATTTCAGGTTGGGGGGGACCCAACCTTAGGTCTTCCCTTGCCTCTTCACTGCTTTTATTCATTTCTTCTTTCCGCCGCCGTCTGGCCATCTCCCTGTCTCCCTCTCTCAAAGAGGCCTTTTGTTTCCTAATAACTTCTCCTAAATCCAGTGCATAATTATACGTGCTGCTCTATGGCAATTGAAAACTGGTGTTTCGTGAGTGCTAATGATTATGGGCATAATTAAAAGGTCGGTTAAGTGAATTTGCGCTTCGCGTTCCGTTTTCTCGCACTAGCCGCCGAAATTAATTATCGAGACGCGACGTAGTGGCGTGTGGTTTGAACAACAGAAAAATAAATATATTAACAGTGTGAGGAGCCTCGACCCAGTTGCAGCGCTGGACAGGAATCAGAGCAGCGACTTAAGCTGCGTGGGTGAGGTCATTAACCGGGGCCCCTTATCTCCCTCCTGCAGCGTCTATGGCTGCCCGCTAGCCAAGAAGAGGAAGAATCAGGAGAGGCTGCCCCAGGGCCCTCCATCCAAGAAAAAACCCTTCCTGACCCGGGTGGATAGCTCCACCATGGATGAGTGCTACGAGAGTGACGGAACGGAGGAGATGGATGAGAAAGAGGAGGAGGAGGATGATGAGGAGGAGGAGGAGGAAGAGGAGGAGGAGGAAGAGGAGGAGTATTCGGAGGACAATGAAGAGCACGGCGGGCCGGAGGAGGGTGAGGTAGAGAGGGGGGAAGGAGAAGAGGTAGAGCAGGAGGAGGGAGTAGAGGAAGAGGAAGCGGAGGAAGAGGGAGATGAAGAAGAGGAAGATGAGGAAGAGGAAGACTATGAGGAACAGAATCAGGAACAAGGTAAGGGCAAGTAGCATCGAGCCAGGGCCAAACTACCTCATTTAAGTGTGTCTTTTCATATTTTACCCTGTCCATTCTAGCTTTTTTGAGCATGAAGGAATATTTCGAAGGACTTCAGGTCTTTCTGTCATTCAAAGTATTTCAACCCTGACATAAAAAGAAAACCTCTTGAGGCAAGTTGGAGTCTCAACAGAAAGAGGAATTTATTTAAGCCTGGATCAGTGAGTCAGGGGTCTTTTAGCTTGGACCTCTGAGGTCAGGTACCGCGTTTGCGGTTGAAGGCAGCCAGTAGCAAACGAAGGTTATATATCAGTGAATTTTATACTTGCGCATAAACTCCGGCTTCATTTGACTCATAGGTTACTAAGTGAACCCATGTACTGACTGGGGAGAGTGTGGGTGTCCTGAAAGGGATGTCTTTGTACACTCTGGCTGGGTGGTCTGTGAAAAAGCCAGCCAACATCATCTCAAAGGCTCTGCCTATCTAAGTCACCTGTGATCAGTATGTCCCTGTATCTCTCAGCTTCTCTTGGGTGCTGTGTCTCAATGTCACTTGTAGTCTCCCTGTCCCTCCTAGTCTCTATGTCACCCATAGCTCCAATGTCACTTGTGTTTTTTCTGCCTCTACGTGTCTATTGCGGACTGTTCTGGAGTCCTGAAATGACCCCATCATGTTTATTTGGGCGGGATATCACCTTCAACCCCCTCCCCGCGGTCTCTGTTGGCCTCTTCTGTTACGATGTGCTCTCAGACTTTGTGATTTACCCCTGGATTACCTCTGGATTACCTCTGGATTACCTTTATGCACCACTGCATGCCAACAAAAACTTAGGTTGATATTTTTCACCTTTATGTTAAATGCCCAGCACCTGCTACCGAGCTTCCTGCCATAGACTTCATTTTGCAAAACGTTAAGTGTCGTTTTTTTTTTTTTTGTAACGCTCATCATTTGAGTAGACAGGAGGAATAGTTAACTCCATCTTTACCCAGGATCGCAGCTCTACAGCCTGGTTGCCAGACTGGGTGCCTCACAGATACTAATATTCATCAGCACAACGGACGCCGGACATCTTTTCATTTTCCGTGTTTCTTAAACACCATGTTACACTACGGCTACGCTAATCCATTCACTGTGGTGCCATAATCTCTCCACAGCACCTCCAATCTGTCTCGCCTCCCCGATTCCTTTTGTGTCTGCTGATTGCACTTCAAATGACTTTTCTGAGAAATGTTTCGGGATGCTGGAATTAAACCCTAGGGTGATGAGCACGCAGTGGCTGCACTCCATCAAAATGTGAGCCCGGTCATTCATAACTGTACACGGTGAGGTCCAAAGCTCTGTCATTTCTTTTAAGAAGCAGAGATCGACGTTCCTCAATGATCTTAGAAATATTTAAGCAGATGAATTCATACTTCTGGATGTTTGTTTTAGGGATAATTCATTTTTGAAACTCATATTTTTTTTCCGGTAACAGCCTCAGTGTTTTGCATTGGGGTATGATGGGAGTGAGGTTGGCTGATTAGTTGATTGGTTGGTTGACTGATTGCTTGACTGCTCGGTTAAATGATAAAGATTCCACAGATGTTAATGGTTGTGTCCCCTCGCCATTGTCTGCAGAGAAATTTCTGCCACGTTCCATTTGGCAATATTGTGCCACCTAGGCACCTGGCGTAGCAGAGGGAATATTTAAATGTGGTAGATGGACCAGTAGCTCAGCCGAGAAGCGGTAAGGTCTCTAAATCCTTACATGCATCTGAGTACTAGTTTAGGGCAGAGGCGTACATGTTACTTGACTGTACCCTGAACAGCTAGGAACAAAACCAGCTACATTGGCAGGTTGCCTGGAAGGAAATGAAACGTTGTTTCTCGTTTGACAGAGGACGATCAGGCGAACGTCAGCTACGGGAAGACTGGCCAGACCGCAGAGAAGGACGACAACAACAATGATGAGTACGAAAACTATGATGAGCTAGTGGCCAAGTCCCTGCTGAATCTGGGCAAAATTGCGGAGGACGCGGCCTACCGTGCCATGACCGAGTCGGAGATGAACAGCAACTCCTCCAACAGCGCCGAGGAGGAGGAGGACGAGGACGGCGAGAAGATGGCGAGGAAAGGCGAACTGAGCCTGGACGTGGACAGCGATGTCGTTCGGGAGACAGTGGACTCCCTTAAGCTGCTGGCACAGGGGCACGGCGCCATGTTGTCCGAGAGCCTCAATGGGCGGGGCTATTCGGATGGCACGCCCGAAGGCGGGGACGGGGGTGGGACCTCGCAGGGGAAGGCTGCCAGCAACGGGCAGGCAGAGGAGAATGAGGAGGAGGTGTGTCTCAGCAGCCTGGAGTGCCTCCGCAACCAGTGCTTTGACTTGGCACGCAAGCTGAGCGAGACGCAGCCAGCGGAGCGCTCTGGACACACCTCGATCCCCCTGTCCCTCCCACCTTTACAGCAGCTGACCCTTCAGCAGCAACAGCCCATCTACAGCAGCTGCCAGCAGGACCAGGAGGAGCGGCCCGTCCTGGAGCGGAGCTACTCGGACATGGTGAACCTGATGAAGCTGGAGGAGCAGCTGAGCCCCGGCTCCAAAGCTTTCTCCAGCTGTGCCCGGGAGGATGGCTACCATGATGAGGACGCCACCTCTGTGGCCTCGGACCGCTCTGAGGAAGTCTTCGACATGACGAAGGGCAACCTGTCCCTGCTGGAGAAGGCCATTGCCCTTGAGTCGGAGCGGGCCAAGGCCATGCGAGACCGTATGGCTGCTGAGGGGACCCGGCACGAGCGAGATGGCCTTAGGATGCATGAGGATAATGGCTCTAGGCCCAGTTGTGCTGAAGAACGCAAGGTGCGGCTCCACGATGGCATGAAGAAGCCATACAACCCTAAAGGTATGCTGCCATGGGGAGCTGTTTGAGTTGGGCTTGGGGTTGGTTCTTGGTCTCTGGAAGGGTACCTAAATTGTGAAAAAAAAAAAAAAAAGATTACGTAACTCACCCTAAAAAGGTTTAACTCAACATAACATTCAACCTGGGGGATGAGCATGTCCACTATAGCCATAGAGAAGGCTCTGGATGTCAAGGTAAACTTTGTAACCTTTAAAGAAAGACTCCCCATGACCCACCCTCCTTTCAAAATATTGGGGTCATGTTATGCAGCCTTATCGCAGCACCGGTCTTCTCAAAGGCGGAGCCTAAGAGACACAGAAACCATGTCCCAGCCTGTCCGCCATGACTCTGTTGCGTGCCCCACCTCTCAGAGTGCCCTAGCGAAATGCCCATTGAGCTGCCGGGGTCACTCCGCCTCCACTCCTCCCCATTAGAAGCAGATCCCAGCGATGGACCCGGGAAGGGCCCCCTCAGCCAGTCGGAAAACTCAAACTCCGGCCGTGGCAACAGCAACTTATGTTGTTAAAATGGGTCGGCATGGCAACATCAGAGGGTAGACTTGTCAGGCATAAGTAATAGCAATCTGCACGGCCTGTTAGGACGGCGAATCTTCTTCCTGGGACACCGCCCTCGCTCAGCTGCCTATTTTTAAACCCGGGAAGGGCTTTGCAGGAAAAAGAAAAAATGTCAGAACTGAACCTTGCAGTGAAAACCCCCTCGCTGCAAATCGACGTGTGACTTTTGAAAAAATAACTCAATTCAGCACCAACGCATCTTGGGTTAAGGCTTTTCTCACGAGTACCTACGTCACGACTGCTTGGAATATTCCACGTGTCATTTAATTTTTTCCTTCTGCGAGTCGTCCCCCAGCTGTCACGGAAAAGTGGGTCGGCTTCACCTCGGAAACAAGGGCAGGTGACGGTTAGCACTGTGTTAAAAGCTCACTCAGAAATGTGATGTAGATGCAGGTAAATCTTAGGCCACCGGCTACAGGAAAAATAGCAGCACCGGACGATATGTTATATATGAAGGTGGTTCTGGAGAGTTTGCCGTGACTGTTGAGCCGATTTACGTTGTCGTGAGTAGAATGAAGCTCGTGGAAGAGGGACCCAAAGATTGTAGACACAATTAGCCTGGCAATGGCAAAAGAAATCAGGACTTAAAATGGCAGAAGGAAAATGGCCAATGAACTGTAAGATGTAAATTAATCAAAATGATGGGTCACGCCCTCCAGCTCCCACATTTGTTAAAAAAAAGAAAAACAGGACTGTTAGACTTGCACTCAGACACATTTCAGGCTGAGGGATTGAAGTGTTACTCCCTCATACAGGTGCAGCCTACCATTTACCTGCGAGACAGCTGGAGCAGCACGCAGGGGGGCAGAGGGTGTGTGTGGGTGTAGTTTAAATTAGGGGGGCACTCCTTGACAGGTCCTCGGGCAAATCCTCTGTCAGCCACACTGGCTTGTTTTTTTCATCCAAGTACTTAGCACCTGCTCGTGGCAGGCGATAAGACGAGAGAACGCAGGGGGAACAGAAGGCTAAGCGAAACTTGAGGAGTCCAGAACATTCCGAGTCCCAGAAAGTGAGGACTTCACCAGGTCAGCTTTTACACACGTCTCGCTACAGCTTTGCCCTAAAAAAGTGTTAACCAAAAAAAAAAAAAAATTAAAAGCATGGTCCGAAAACGCTGGCATCGCCTTGCCAGTGATGATGATGATGAACTTACAGTAACGAAATGAGCAGTGGTGTCACATAATGACCACCTCTTCTCCAGACTGTGAGCTTATCAACGGTGCAGTGGTTTACAGCCAGTGCTCTTGGAGCCTACCGGCTCCTGTTAGAAAGCCTCATGATTTATAAAATAATAACGGCATGACAGTTATTGAAGAGCGCCCTCCCCCGCCCTAAAGAAGCAGAGACACCGGGAATTGAGCAGAATCCGGATGACCGATAACGAACGGCGGGCCCGTGACTGCACATTAATTATCCCCGAGACAGCGAGGGAGCGGAAGGCGTTTGCTATGCAAAGCGAAGCTCGTCCCAAGCCACAATCAATATCTATTGCTTTCTAATATGCATTCCACTCGGCTGGGTTCCCCTTCGCCCCCGTGAAGCAGCAGACAGGCGAAAATTCAAATTGTTTAATGAAGCATTCCCCTAAGCGGTAAGGGTTGGGCTAATGTGCTCATCCCCCCCCCCCGCAAAGGCTCCACTTTCTCACAGGGTTTCACAGGGAAGCACGGTAGATCAGGTCAGCTTTTATGAAGGCCCCAACGTCACTCTCCTCCCCCAAAAAAACACACTTTTTTGACACATTAAATCATTCTGGTCCGGCTCAGATACCGGGCATTGCAGAACAACGCGGAATTCGTTCGGCGTCTCCAGTTCTGCTTCCCATCGACAGCAGGCAGCTCAGGATTGGAAAGTCGATCGAAGGTTTTTTTTTTAAAGAAAAACAAAAGCCATTTGCTACCGTGGGTCTGTCCAGGTGAACCGCATTGACTGGGTCTCTGCATCCTCACTTGTGGGTGGGTGGTGGTTGGAGTTGTGAAGCAGGGGACTCATTCCGGCTTGACGAGGGAGGTGACCCGACCGTTCATCCGTCAGCAGACCTGAACAAACCTCCCAAGCATGGTGTACTGCCTGTCCCTGCACTACCTGCCCCCCACGAACCCTAGCATGGGGATGTGACATTCAGGACATATCTATATGCGCTACAGTCTTCCTAATAGTCCCTCCAAAGTCTTTGGGTCCTTTTAGAATCCCAGCTAAACACCAGGGTGTAGCAGGTTACACCACCTTTAAATTTTCATTAGAGGTCGCTCGATGCCTTTTTGCTTTTACGGAGCCAGGGGTCTGAAATTCCCATTCTTCCTTTTGTCTGGTCTCGCTTTCAGCCCAATCGATAGAGAGGAGAACACAGGTGAATCCAGAAAGGGCACCTATTGTCAGTCGACCCCGGAGATGCGGACTCAATGTCAGGCACGCTGCAGGGATTCCCTGTAATATCCGGACAAAGATAAAAGAATCGACGGCCCTCGGGTCCTCATAGCACCGGTCAATATGTGCTTTAGTGTCGCCTTTAATTGACGGTACGTCATGAGCCGTCTTTGTTTGCCCAGCTTATTGTTTTTATAATCAGAGTCATCCTGAAACGTCGATGTTGCCTCAAAAGGAGGCATGATTAATAAACAGAGAGTCTTGAGCTACAGCGACTCCCACCTAGCCACCCAGTCAAACGATTAATGTTTGCCAGGTGAAGTGTCCGCAAGCCGCTGCCGATATTGGAGTAACGGGAGGGTGGGGGGGGGCATCACCCATCATATCCTGCCAAGCCTGAGGTGCTGGCTGGCTTTCAGCATCCCCACGCACGGTGCCCGAGGTGCCGCCGGGCCTGGACTATCGCCCATATGCCCCTGTGGCCTTTCACTACTGCCGGCACTTGAAAAAATGCTGGAGTCCGAGTGGCAAAAAAAAAAAAAAAAAAAAAATGAAACCCACTGCAGAGGAGATGGGGGGCGATAGTCACCCTCGAACACATTAACGAGGAGACTGATAAGCCCTTCACACGAGCCGCGTCACTCTACGTTATCTCACAGCCAGGCTGCATTTATGGGGGAATGTGAAATTGCATATTTGACACGTCAAAATTTTACTATTTTGGAGAGGGAAACGGTCATCGACCATACGAGGTGCATCCTTTCATGTGTCTTTCTTATATTCTAACTGTTTTTTGTCCTACAGCAGGTGTAGGAGTTAATCAGAAGGTCTGATTACAACTACATAACATTTTTTCTGGGCTATTTGGCCCTTATGTTTTTCTTGCTTTATGAGTTTTAAAAATAATGAGTATTATTATTATTATCAGAAATCAGTCTCATCCATACACAGTGTTCCTCACACTGGATAATGTGCGCAGTAAACTCAAGCCATTTCAAGAAAAGGATATTCCATTATTATAGTGTTTCCCTAAATCAAATCTTTCGGGGACCCCCAAATCAAAGTAGAGATAGAGACCACCAACCACAAATGTATGATTACATACGAAATTGAGGACAGGGGAGGTGTCTTTAGTACTTCTAATTTTGGGGAACGGTCCCCTTGCGTATTTCTCAAGTTGTGTCACTTGAATGACAAGGCTAGCATTACATTAACTTACTGCGGACTGCCTGAAACTGCTCTGTGGATCGTCCTGGGGTGGATTGAGGGAAGACCACCCAACCTCATGGTCTTTCCCCATGAATTTATAGAGACAGTCATCATATCAGCCTGGTAGGTCTCCAAGGTGATAGCCAGTGAAACGTGCACACAGGACTTACGGATGGATGGATGGATGGATGGATGGATGGATGGATGGTAGCCCCACTGAGGTGTCTGCTTGTGTCACTGGCAGATT
>JAACJT020000021.1:18296921-18344977 GCA_009936485.2 Gymnarchus niloticus | reverse complement strand
GTATGAAATGTGTAATGTTACATCAGAGTGCCTTCTTCTTTGATGACTGAGAAGACATTTGGGGGAATTAACTTCATTAACTTCATGGTAACCCACCTGGTAGATGTCACCTATTAGAGTAATCTTTAGAAAAAGTCTCACCCCAATTGCACTGAGCTTTCTGTCAGGCTTGTTAGAACTTGGAGTGAACCTGAGTTCTAAATCTTACCGGGCTGATGTTTCTTATGGAGGCTGTTGAGTTTCTATTGTAAGTCATTTCTCTGCCCCCATTTTTTGCTGGAGGCAAGGGTAGAAGTTTGGGATGCTGGGTAAGGTGAGAGTGTGACTATTGTTTCTGGCTTGGAAGGTCAGTCATATCCCTAGGCTGAATGTTTCAATGCCTTTGGACAGTGAGATCTGATTTTTGGCTGAGGTTGTAGGCCCAGAAACCAAGACGGGGAGACGAGCACAATCTAATTATCCTGGAAATCTTTTTTTTCCTCTGTTGCTCTCTTCATTTGCTTTCCTTTTCCCATTTCTGACATTTCAGACCAAACAAAAGTTTAATCTTTTACCCACCCCCATGAAGAGAAGCACCACTGTGTGGAATTTGCTGCTGTCAGGCATTGTGGGGTTTCCATTCTCTGTGGTATTGTGGAATTCCCGTCTAAGAAACCCCACCCCTACTAAAGCTCTGCTAACATGCACAGGGAGATCTGATGCAAGATAGCCATCAAAAGACCTCTTATAGCTTCTTCCGGGTGGCTATGCTCTGCCAGACAGACAGCCTCGAGTGGATTGAGTGGACTCGCTATTGTGTAACCATGGCAGCTGGTTTATTAATAAAAAGCATCCCATACATTTTAATCAGCTGTTTAAATGTATTTTAAGATGTGGAAGTGTACTGTTATGTACCAGCATAGCAGCAACTCACTCTTTTTGAGGTTTTTTCCTAAGACTATGGAGTTTTCTTCTGGGCCAACTGCATTTGTACCCTGGGTGAACCATGCTGTAATTTACTCTTGGTCAAGAGTGCACAGTCCCCTCTCCCTTTAAACAGCTTAGCGGGTAAAGGGATTGTCTGCGATGTGATTTTTGGTCCTGCGATACTCAGTCAGGTTCATTTCATTTGGCTACAGATGATAGAAACTTTGTCAGATGGTAAAATATCTTGTGCTTTTTTTTTTTTTTTGCCACAAATGACTTGAATCCTGTGGTGAAGCACTCTCCTGGTGCCTGTGATTGATATGTTTCTGATTTACTTTTCCTCGCCAAAGCCTTCCTGGCATTATTAAACCCAACATGAACTCTGTTCACATCTGAAATCCAATTCCTTCCTCTGTATACCTGCTTTATGTTCTCTGCTTAATAGATCAGGAAACCTATTCCCTTCTTTAGACACAAATGTCCATTACTTGGGTAATGAAGCTGCTTTGTGTTCCTCAGCAGGTCAACAGGAGATGTATACCAGCTGAAGAACTTAGCTGAAATTTCCACTGTATATTTGAGCTAGTGATGCAGTTTTTCCCACTAAAAAGCCAAGTAAAGTGGGGGGAAAAAAAAAATATTCATCTCAGAATGGGCAAGACGCGCTCCACATCACTTCTACCCGCACAAGGGACCTAGGCATGCTTCCCGCCTTTGGTAGTCCGTGGGCCGCACGGAGCATTTCACACATAGCGTGCAGACACTTACTGGAACAGGCACAGCACTGGGCCCCATCTGCAGTACAGAAATGCAGCTGAAAGCCCTAAATGTTACTCAAGAACAGATGGGCAAGTAAGGACTAGTGAAGACGCTGGGACCGTCTCAAAAAGACTGAGGTGACAAAGGAAGGTGAACTGGTCCAGAAGGTCTCAGAGTAACATTAGAAGGTTAGCTCTTAGCTGATGGACATAGGTATTTTGCAGTCTTGCATGTGCGGGATCTTCTATCAAGGAAAAAAGTATGATTTTTGCTGGCAGTCCGGGAATCTGGATGGATATAATAATCATCCAAGGAATGCATCACGCAGATTTGGGGAGTGGACACATCAAATGAATGGGGGAAAAAATAAACCACAATGTCTTTCTTGAGTACTCATGCAAATTTTATAGAACATACATTAAGAAATCTGTAGATCTGCAAATAATTGGAGTGCTGGATTATTGTTCAAAAGAAGATCTAGAGGTTTTTTTTTCCTGCTGATTTTCCTGGAGCATTTATGCAATTCACCGCTGCTTTTACAAGAACATTTGATTTGATTGGAGGAGAGTTTATACTTTTTAGTTTCCTGTATAAAGTCTTCAGGGGAGCCAAACCAGTACTGTGGTTAGTCCTTTGTTGTTATGAAGGACGGTTAAAAGGTGTCATCTCTTTGGTCATAATTTGATTGTCATGGGGGTAAAATTGTTAATGTTCTTAATCACTCGCTAGCTTTTAGTCAGAGGGTCATGTTTTGTCCACTACTAAGTTTCCTGATGGTAACCTTAGTCCCCTAAAAAAGAAATCGTATGAATGCAGCAAATATAGTGAGAAGAGTCTACTGCCGTGTCATTAGGGCTTACAGTGGCCAAAATGCTCAAAATCAGACTGAGAATAGCCTGACCTTGCTAGTGATTCCTGGGTTTATATTGTCTCCGCTTTAATAAAGAAACGGAGTGCAACTAAGAAATAACATCCTCAAAGAGCTTTAAATTAGTTCCACTGAATAATGCATTTTCTTCACAAGCGTTTGACTATGTGATCTATTCAAATTTGGCCCAGTTGTTTTTGTGTGAGGAAGAGGAGGAGCTGCCATCTCTCTTGGGAGGGTGAGTCAGGTGACCATTGTTTGCATTAATTTTATCCTTCCTGCTCCTCCTTCTCCTGGTCTCCATGTGCTTTGGTTTCCAGAGTAACCCTGGCCCAGAGCCTGTTAATGCTACTTCTGTGCTCTGAGGCATTAGTGTGTGCTTTTTTTCTTCCCCCACCTTCCCCAACAAAACAGGTATCTTTTCTCCTTGTCATCCTCTCCCAATGAAGGAACCCTCAAAATAAACTTCAGACATGTTCTGAAATGTTCCCTGTTCACATGTTCCCTGTGTTGTGACATGGCCAGGCTTCCCCATAACGACCAACATCGATGTCAGGTTTGACACCGGTGTGTCTTCCACGGTAGCTGATTGGACAAACAAGCTAAAATACATTAGTTAGGTTTTGCCTGGAAATAATTAATCCAGTGACTCTTCAGCTATTTGTGACAGGTAATGAGCATTCTGTCAGTGAATCTGAGGTTAATGAAACATGAGCAGACCTGAGACAAACTGAACGTGGGTTTGCTTTTTCACAGCAGGCCTATGACATTTTGCCTAATAGGCCAACATTTCGTGGACTTTTACTGACGAAAATAAGTTTGCCCTATGGACACAAGAAGCACTAAATCCAAAGTTTTTGGCATGATTTCGCAGATGATCTTTCTTTCACTGGTTGCTGTAACATAACCTCATATTAAATGGAGAAGAGCAGCCAAACACAGATGCCAATTCTCCTAATTGACCTGGGGGGACCTTGGATTTTTCTCTTCTTGCTAGCAGTAATTGAGCTGGCTCAAACCCCCCTCCCCCCACACACACACACCTGGCCAGATTCCCCACTTTTCCCTCAGGATGCAGAACTTGTTGCACCCAGAAGCTATGTTCATTTCTTTCAGTTTCTGCATGTTAAAACTTGAGAAGTTGTCCCAGCGAAAGCCCAAGTGGACTGCCTTTAACCGAGGCATCTTCCTGTGCTCTGTGGTTCAGCTTGGTGATATACTGATTAAATTGTACAGGCAGTGTATGATTTTATTTTTTTTTCTCTCCATCATCTTCCTTCTGCATGGCACAGACAATGGGTTTAATCTAGCTCGCTGGGCATGTATCCAAAATGTTCTGCTGTTGTTGGGCAGCTCAACACAGCATTGCTATGAGTCCCTACTTGGTCCCCCCCCCCCAAAATATCTAGAACTAGGTAGCAGGGCTGCTTATACAGTCACCTGTTGGGAGCCCGGATAAGGCAAGATGCTACATTACATTTTTGGAAGGTATCAGGAGGAAATGTATCTTCTCTCATTTAAAAAGTGCCTGAGCTTACCAAATAGTGCGTGTCAAATCATGGAGATTGTTCTTGTAAGATAAGAAGAGATTTGGCACGTGTTTTTTTTTTTAAAAAAAAAAATAAAAATAAATAAATAAATAAATAAATCTTTTGCTAAACATGAAACAGTAAGAAGGCAGACATAGCCCTAAAATTCAGAATACTAGATTTAGGTATCAGTGAGATGGCGCGTTTGTTCCTATGTTTTGTTTCAGTAAACTAATTAATCTTAGTTGTCATCCTGCATTAGTTCCAGCCATTTATTTACAGCTCTTTCTTAAAACGACCATATGGCTGGATTTTTTTACTGGGGCATTTTCGGATAAGTGACTTGGTTGAAGGTCTCCTCCTAAGACTTGGTTCTCATGTCATTACCTGATGTACTACCTGCTCCTCAGCCGTTTCAGCTACCCGTGTCCTACTGCCACATGGCACACGGCTTGGTTTTTTTTTTTTTTTTTTTTCCCCCCTACTTTTCCAGAACATGTCTTGTCACTACTAATGGGCTAAAATGCTGTACTCAATAAGCAGTCAAAAACTTGCTTGTTCGCTGCAGGCAACAAACCCCAAAGCGACTTTTATTGTGTCGCTAGAGTGTTCACAGGTTTGTCACATTGTTGTGATGTGACTGGTGTTTCTCATGCCCCCAAATGGCAATTAATGTGTGTTTTTGATAATAATTAGGCCTAGGAGTAACTGAGATCTAATGTATCACTTTGGCCACCACCCTGTACTATGGGTAAAGGTTTTCCAGATCTAGGTAGGGAGTTACAGACTGCTTTATTTTGAAGGCTTTGGGTTTTTTTTTTCCGTAGTAATGAGAATCCAACAAGCCCAAGTGGAAATGTTATGTTCATTGGCGCAATTTTAGTAGCAGGTCCCCAAATGGAATGTAAGCAAACAGGTCTTGGCACGGTACATAAGCGGACAGTCCTCCTTGCTCCCTTTCATCTTGTCTGGTCTTTGAAATCTTTTGGGGAAGAATGAAATAGGCCAATGTCAGTCACCAAGGTGTCATTCTGAGGCAGAAGGCTAAGTTCTTACTGGACTGTACTGTCAAAGTGTTCAAGGGTAAATCAGCACAGATATTCTTTTTGGTATGTCATTTTCAGCCATCCATTTTACAACCTGATTGGAGTTGCATGGGTGGGCTGGAGCCTGTCCCAGACAGTACAGGCTGGGGTACGCAATAGCCAGTCCATCACAGGGCACATATGCGCACACAGTCACACACTGTAGGCAAATTAGAGACACCAGTCATCTAACTGTATATCTTGTGGAAATATTAGTACCCGGGGAAAACCCCGCATGACATGAGGGAATATACAAGCTCCACACACGGACAGTCAATCCCTCAACCTTGGAGGTGTTAGTGGCTCAGTGGTTAGCACTGTTGCCTATGACGACAATGTCTTTTTTGGAGTTAGGCCTATTTCTGTATTTTAAAATAAACTCTTAGCTGCTTTCAAAGCTCTGAAATTCAGTGAAATTTCCGGTGTTCCCATTGTGTGTGTGTGTGTGTGTGTGTGTGTGTGTGTGTGTGTGTGTGTGTGTGTGTGTGTGTTTTTCTGAATTGATAACAATAATATAGTTCACCTGATAAGTTGTTCGTACATAATATGAAATGGTCATATCTGCACCAGTGCTCCGGATCCCCAATGACTGACCGGATTTTGGGTTGATTCATCAGCCTCGTTTCTGTATTTGGTTTAATTAACTTTGTCCTGATTACCTTCAGGTCTCACCTGGTTCCTTTATTGAAGCCTAGGTTCCCTTCTTGTCTGGGTTGAGTGTTTGTTGTTGTTCTTGTGTTCAGCTTAGTTCAGTTAGGATTGTCCATGTAGTCCCATATAGCCTGTAAGGGGCATTACTAGTCCTGTGTTTTCTTTTTTAAATCTGAGTCTTGTTCCTGCATTGGTAATGCCCTAGTCATGTCTGTTTATGTCTTGTGCCTGTGGTTTTAGCCATGTCATGTCTACCTTAGCATCTGAGTTCATACTGATCTGTTCAGGCCAAAGCCTTGTTTATTCCTTTGTTGGTTATTAAACCCCATTTGCACTGACCGTCATGCCCTCATCCTCATCCTTATCCCATAGCCCCGCATCCCAGAACTGCAGCAGTCTTTGACAGAAATGTGTTAAAATACCACTGAGGCTACAGCTGTTCTTATCTAGAATTAAGATATTTGTCCGGACAATAGCATTATAGCCATATTGTTCAGCTGAATGTTCCTGTGGTTGGGTACTATGTTAGGGCCATGCTGAGTCGGTCCTTGTATGTAAACGGCATACAGCGTAACACAGCCTAGGACATTACAGATTTGGAGGATGATATGAAAGTGGTCAAGAGTTATGGGATGCTGAGAGCAGAATGGCAATACCTAGACATTTGAACTGCTTGAAAGTCCTTTTAATGTTCACACATTGTTTTAGGTCCTGAGTTTGTTTGTTACTCAACTTTTCCACAGTTCTTTCATTTTAGTTATCGGGAGAATGGTTCTTCTCTCATAGTGGTGATGCCATTTCCATTCATTTCATTTCAGCCGTGACTAACCCTTACTGTTGGTCATTCTTTAGGATTAGGGTTGAGGCAGCCACTGTGACTCAGATTGGAGGTCAGACTTTTCAACTAATGTTGATGCCTTCCTCTGACTAATGCAACGCCTTTCCCTTGAATGTACTATGGTGAGATTTATGAAAGCAAAGCTTTTGAAGCTTTACAAGTTCTCTATTTTCCTCTGTTTTACAGCGACCTGAGGTTCAACAAAATAAAGGAGATTCCGCCTGGTTCTTTCAGACGATTAAAAAACTTGAACACACTGTAAGTATCGTTCAGGACATCTCAAACACATCAGCTAGGGCACACAGGGTCACGTAAGCACAACCTCCTAACTACACATTTATGTCAAACAAATACATCTCATGTTGGGTTGATTTTTTTTTTTTTTTCCCTTCCACATGCAAAATGCCAATAGGAATGAATGAACTTTGAAATCATTGAGATGCACGCTTAGGCACCTTACAAACAACATCCTGAACAGGAGCTAAAACGATACCATTCCCAAAGTTGCTTTCACAACTAGCATACTTTTGCTTTTGATTCAAAAAAAAAAAAAAAAAATCTCGGTATGTTTAGTTGCACAGGATCTGTTTTGAAATCAGCAATGTCAGCAGTAGATAATAATTTTCCTACACTTGCAAAAAAATCGGAGGAAAGAAACATCAAAATAATCAAGTTTAATATGATGTGTATTATCCTTAGCTATTGCATGCGCACCTTGATTTGTAAACAGTTTTAACTTGTTACTCGCAAATCCTCTCACCCTCACATCACTTCACATCATTCTGAATTACCCTTCCAGGATTAATAAAGTACCTATCGATCCACCTGAGCCCAGAGATACAGTATGGGTTTACTTTCATAATGCTCTGGAAGAATGCCTCTCACCTAATTTAACCCATTAACATGACAGATAAAGAAACGCCGGTCCTGAAGTAAAGAACACATTGACAGTTTCTTAAAAATCACCACACTGTTCTAAAGCGAGTTCGATATGTCCTCTCACAAAAAGGTAAAAAACTTCGAGGGTGAGTCACTGTAACACACCCAATCCCTATGCGTATTGTTTCATGCCAGTTTATAAGCGTGTGGTGTTTGGCATGTTAAGCAGAGATCCATGCAGTGAGATTGGCTTTCATCCCAGCAATGCACAGCTGACACAAAATACCATTTATGACCACTTCCAGCTTCGCCACGGCCCAGATTGCATCAGAAAAAAGGAACTGGACCAGAAGTTATTTTTTGGATGGCTGCATGACATGATTCCAATAGTTTTTGGTTAGAAAACTATTCAGACTGGCTTTTGTGCTGTGGTGTAATGTGACTAAACATTTAATAAGTGTAACTTGCTAATTGCTGGAGCGAGGCTTTTCATTAATTTCTTTTCCCGCAAACTGTTCTCTTTTCTAGGCTCCTGAACAACAATCAGATACGAAGAATTCCAAGAGGAGCTTTTGAAGACTTGGAAACCCTGAAATATCTGTGAGTTGGCACCAGGGGAGACACATGACAAAAAAACAGGTCCCAAGGCTAGCTTCAGGCATCCAAATGCAGTCACGGCTGAATTGAATTTAACAGTGAAGGTTAAACCCCTGTCCTGTTAATCCTACTGAATAATCGATGTTTGCGATGACAAGGAAAGAACTGTTAATGCTGCATGCTTTTCTCTGGCCAATGCATTGACCATTCATTGATGGAGAAATGCACAGTCCTGACAGATGTTTCTTAGGGTTTTTGCTCGACTTTCTGTTTTGGGTACTGAAATTATCCCTAGCTCACAACTGGAAGTGCATCATTGCACAAAAACGTAGCTATGGGGCAAAGCCAACTGGCTGTGCTTCTGCCAATATGAAGACATGATTTAGAAGATACAGCAAGTGCTTCACCATCAGAGTTGCAAGCTGTATGCACAACACTGGCGGTGATTCTTACTAATATTGCCTGTTCTTCCCTCATTTTAAATTTGGCCATGTTACTTACGTAGGCAGGTTTAGAGGAAAGCTATCAGTCAGTGTCAGAGGGGAGGTCTGTGGGCACCGCAGCGATACCTGCTCATTGAACGCTTCCCCAAACTGTCTCTCGGAGGAATGTGTGCGTTCATTTCCAATTCTGATGAAATCCATCGCCTGAGTGACGCTGTCATGACTCAGGCCTTGGATACAAAAAAAAAAACAACCTGCTGGGGCACACAGGCCGAGGTGCAGCCGAAATATTCAGCTTGCCTCGTTAAACACGCAAGACAAATCTCACAAATCTGTGCGTGGCCATGCTTTTAATTTCCGTTTTGAAAAACTCCGAGCTCAGGAATCCAGTGCTGTAAGTTAAAAAGCAGCCTTGACAAACTCTCATTTGAGAACTAAGCCTACAGCTGAACCAATAAGAGAGTATAATTTTTCTTCCACCTACCACCACTACCCTGGGTCATCCTACTGATACTGCAAGCCTTCCTCATTCTTAAGTCATCACCATTACACGTTGTCTTCAGTCTTGTAGTAGAAGCTCAGTCTGTGTTTCCCCCTACTGCATGTCTGAAATGTCACAGCCTCTGTCTCCATCAGCTCCACCCTTTATTTCCATCAAGTTGTACCAGTGTGAAGCCCTGTCATTTCAGCATGGGGCACTCAGCTACTCTCCCACTTCGCTGCATGGAATCGTGGCTGTCAGACGCTTTTCTCCCCTACTAATATCCCTTGCAAGACTATTTGGCCTTAAGGCAATACTGGATTAGTGTTGTTTAGGTGGTTTTAGGGAGGAGCAAAAAGCTATAACAGGAGTCAAGGGTTACCCAGTGAAATAGTGCCCGGTTCAGTTCTGGTTAGATAAGTGACTTAAGGAAAAGTCCAAAGTGGTATTCCAAAAAACAAATAATTAATGTCTATATTATGACTTGCTTATATGCATCTATGTTCAATTCTGGCCAATCCAGTGAGTTATTTATAATACCAATTTTTGCATAAGTAATTGATATGTAAAGTACTTGTTGTTGCCTTTGTATTTGTTAATGGAAATGAAGGTAGGCCTAATTAATTGCTCCCCCCCAGCCGAAAGGAAGTTGCTTATAGGATGTGCACTAGTCTGACCACTATTGTTATTAAAAAAAAAAACAAAAAAAAAAACCCTTTACTGCACTCTGACAACATGTGACACCACCACATACGTCACCCCAGCTCTTCCTAGTTGTCATTTATTACAAGACAAGCTCCCTGTCCTTTTATCACCTGAGATGAGGTTGGTATCCCAGTCAGGGCTCATGGAAGTTCTCTGTCTGGCAGAGCTGTAAGCAGCTGCTCTATGCAGCTTAGGAGGGTGGATTACCCCCAACTCCTTTCTGGTGCCAGACCTTCTACTAGCACCTATCCCCCTCCCACTCAACACTGATCAACCCTGGTCAAGGGGGGAAAAGGGGACACTGCTTCCAAGGTCTGGCAGCGAGTCCCATGTTCACTTCCTCACAGCTTGGCTTAAAATCCACTTTCACCCACCACTAATTGCTAGTTACAAAGCTGACACAGAGAAGGATTCTAGGGAGGTGTAATGGGTAGAAAGAGTGGTATGAAATGGGCAGAAAGACAAGCTTATGAAAACCCTGCAGAATTAACAGCTTCTCATATGTACATGCATTCTGTAAATGACTGATCACTAAATGATGCTTCATCAAGTTATACTTGAGGGAGAGGACAGCAATACATCAACAGCTGTTCATGGTTCATTTTTTTTTTTTTTTAAACAAGATGGCCACACAGTGCATAGTCAGGGTTGTGGTTCCCACCCCCTGTCCCTTGAGTAAAGCTCCCACAGTTACAAGTTCCGGTTTCCCATGAATGTCCCAAACACCCCCAAAGACTGTCCTCAGAGAAACGGTTACAGTTAAGTTTTATCACTTAAATGTAATGAATTCAACTTTTTATTGTTTAAAAAAAAAAAAAAAATTCTGGCCACGCAGTCATGTGAGAGAGTGTTGCTTTGACATGAGAAGTCAGTATCATGGTTGCCCTGGGATTTCGGGATCTTTCCTGTACGCACTTGAGTAGATTTATTTTTTTTGTTTCTTTTCTGCCCAACTCTTCATGTCCTGGTGAGCTGAACTTCTTGTCGCTTTTAAGTTAAGTGGAAAGCAAACCCGAAAAATAAATGGCAAATCTGTTAATGGGGCTCACATTCTTACCTGTTCTGAGCACTAAAATGGTTATGTTAGCAATTATGGTCTTGTGGGACTCAGTAGATGTTTTGTGGGGTAATTTCTGGGTTTAGCCTACATTGTGAAAAAAGGTTGGTGTTAACAACTCATGCTTTTTACAGTACAATGAAATTTGACTGTAAATGACATTACCAGTGGAAGCTGCGATGAATTAACTTCTTTCAGAGCACAAATGACCTTTATCTAAATTTAGATTTTAATTTAATGCGTCCTACATTTTTGCATTGTTCTTTGTATGTAAACAACTGAACAATGTTTTCAGTGCATATAAATTAAACGCTTTCAAAGCAGTGGTGAAACACAATTTCCCAAGTTTTATCTGCAACATTCACTCATCAGCCTTGCAATAATTCCCTGAAAATGTACCACCGTCTGTCAAGCACTGCTGTGCACCTGGAACATTCGCCTTTTAACTGCCATTGACAGCTTCGAAACAAATGCATATGTCTAACTGGCCCAAGTGGGCTGTTTAGCCTGATGCAGTTCCATCACTGAGATTTATGCCTTTTATACCTTGCCCTGTTTAAAAGCATCAAACACAATATATTCTAGTTTAATTTTCCCTTCCAACTGATACCCTGCGTGGTTTACTAATATTACTGATTATTTCTCCTTTCAGCTACTTGTACAAGAATGAAATCCAATCAATTGACAGACAAGCTTTTAAGGGACTTGTCTCTCTTGAGCAACTGTAAGTGACCATCTCATCCTCCTCCACTTTCTCATGTCCTCATCCTTTTTGTTTTGTCTGCTGGTCCTGCCCCTCTTCCCCTTATCCTGTTCTCCTGTCACTGCTCACCTGCATGTCTGACACAAACATATACATGCCTAATCCGCCACAAATCCACTTTCTTTCGGCACGTCTTGCCCCTAACTAGGCCTGTTCCTTCTGTGCTGTGGTGCGTCAGCTTCCTGTCTGGTGTGTCGGCTCGAGTTTTCGTAGTTGATTTTCTGTGTCCTGCTTTATTGAACTTCACGCTTGTGATTTTTGAATGCCGACACACGCTTCCAGTGGGTTGGGGATGGCACAGGAGAGTATTAATTTGCACGCCAGTGGGTTTGGTTGTATTTTCCTGGGAGATGTGCAATGGTGATTTTCTACAGTTTCTGTTCTGTGCGTGGGGAACGGACGCTAAGTTACGGTTATAATGATTTATGCACATAATTTAGATTCATACAGTAAGAATGAAATTTAGAGGGCATAGTTAATACATCGTTTTTAAAGGTAAATATAATGCATTACTTATTTGTTTCGTTTACAGCAAGAACCACTGTTCTTTGATCACTCCAACCGGTAGCTACTTCAATACCTTTTTGGCCAAGAACAGGTTGACTTGAATTTGTATAAGAAGGTTTTCTGGATCTTATAACTCCTAATCCCAGTATAATCCGAGTAAGCGGATACATTTAAAAGAGCAGAGCAATCCTCCGCTTTTCCCATCTCTCTGAAGTACTGTAACAAGCTCCTATCCTTCAAACAATCGCTTTCTATTACAGTGAAACGTCTGACTGAGGATGAAAGGAGGGGGACAGCATATTTTAACACGATGAACGGATTATTGTGCAGTATTCCGGGCTGTTAATGTAGAAAGCGGTGCGTTCTGGCGGCTCATCGACGTATTAACTTTAGGCGGTTCATCGCCACAGAAATGCGCGGGAATCCCAATACAAGAAGCTATTCATGAGATGGAAAACCGTAGTTGGGTCCCGAGCAGCTGTTTTTAGTTTAGATATAGTAATGAAAGGTTTTATGTTGGTGACAAGTTCTTACCTTGAGTTTTACGGCATCGGCGTCTGTTCCCCTCCTGCTGATTTTACAGTCGATATCTACCGAGAGGAACCGTGCTCTTGGGTTGTTGTTTTTTTTTTTTTTTTTTTTTTTTTCCTGCATCGCACTCAACTCACGGGCATTTTTATAAAATCTCCTCCTGGTGCCTTTCATCCCCGAAGTTCGTGGAAATGTAAAGTAAACATTTCGATGGACTGCTTAAAAAGCACTGGTTATTAGTGCCTCGGAAATGTGCTGCTTTCCCTTCTTGCGCATTTTGGCGGGCTTACCGAGTAGCTATACGTTTGTGGATTCACGCCTTTTTCTCGTGCTTCAACTGAGGTTGTTTTTTTTTTTTTTTAAAAAAAAAAAAACCATGTCTCAAAGAAAGCAGGACGAAATCACAACTTAATATGCAATTCATTAGGCATTGTACAGCAGTTTTCTCTGTGACAGACGTTTTCATTATTTTGGCATACTCAATGGGCCTTAACTGTCCTCGGTCTTTGCCCTGTTGTAGAAAGTGCGAAATGTGAACTGTTTTTCTCTTATGTAGTGCACCACATGTCTTATGAGCAGTTCATAATTAATTTTCAGGGATTTTAAAATGGTCTCTGTGGGGCATGTCCAGTCACCAACTAAACTCATTAATAGCCTTTTTAAAATTCCTGCTGGGACCAGATTCAGTCCCATTAGGTCACTTGGCTTTGCAGGGCACACATGACATTGTTAATGGCCTCTGTGCAGTAAGCAGGACTTGGTGTGATAGTTTCATACCCTCCTTGTCTACTACATTCTTCCCTGTATTTATCCTGGCTGTAGAAAGAGACATTTTTCATAATGGACATAATGATCATTCAGCATCCTGTTCAAGTTTTTTGTTTCATGTGTCTTTCACCAGATGCTTCTCTTATGAACTCCTGGTGCCTCTAATATCAGATGCAGAGAAAAACCTGATTCCTCACTCGTGCTTCTCAAGTAATTTTTTAATGTGCCTTTTTGATGACTATAATTGAGAATCTCCCTTCAACGGTTCCTGTACCTGCATCTAGGTGTGCAGTACTTAATCAATACCTGTCCACCCATTTTATTGCTTTTCCATGCGATTCAGAGACCTTTTTCCTTGTTTATAATTTGTATCTGGTGTAATCTAAACCATTTATTCCCCCTTGTTGCAGGTATTTGCACTTCAATAACATAGACACTTTGGAGCCACAAGCATTTACTCATCTTCCAAAACTCGAGCGTCTGTGAGTACCACCTTTTTTTTTTTTTTTTTTGCCTTTACACTCCTTGATCCTTGCTTAAGCACACCATACACCACTCTCTGGTGGATCGCCCTTGAGGCTGTACCTGTTATCGCTTGCTTATTGACGTTTGAAGGAACTGGCTTTGGTCTCAGTTTTGACTGTACACATGAATGAATTTCAGCTAAACTGAAAACTGAGTGCTTTTAGTTAGTCAGCAAGGATGGCTTTAACCGAAAAAGGTATACATTAGTTGTAATAATGTAAGTGCTCAGACCAGTGATATTAAATTGTAGAGTCGGACCTAATGCGATTCTTCCAATTGGATTATGAGCACAACTCTGACTAGACACCGTAAGAGTTGAAGCATAACTGTTTAGTCATGCAAGCCCCCCGATTTAAAAGTTGGTGATCGAAAGCAAGGAAAGTGAGGAGGTAGAATGAGAAAATTGTATTTGTGGAGGCACCTTCATTAACTTGAACACATCCAGGAAGCCGGGCGGGTGACCCAAGTCCCTTCAGGAAGTTCTCTGCTCTGGATATTTTGAAGCTGGCTGGAGCTTTTGCAATGCCCTGAGGAGGCCATAAAATGAGTAGGTGTGAGGTTATCGAAGATAAGTCCACTTGTGCTTTACTGTACAGTGTGTTAACTGTATGCTTCATTACCACCAAAGTACTTTTTTCTCCTGGAGATGCTTTATGCTGTTGGGTGCTGATGGATTCTTCCGTTGTGTTGGGGTGGAGAACTACCACAAACGAGCATTCGCTATATCAATTCACACGTGCAAAAGAGAAAAAAGAAAAAAAAAAAAAAAAAACCACTGCAGATACCACTGGGAAATGCTGAGTCTGAGCATCGAGCTTGGAGCACGTGCTGTGAATAAGTTATGACTGATGGAGGGGAAAGTCCTTCTCCAACAAATATTAATGACACATCAGTGAAAAGGCTGAAGCATTTAGAGTGATTCCTCAATCAGTTTTATTTATAGTTTCTCTGACAACATTATGAATCAGACATCGTAGTCATCTTTGGTGACCCATTTAGAGTTTCATTGAAGACAGAATTAGCTGGGAACCTCGTTATTGCTCCAATCCCAGAAGAAACTGCAAAGTAATTGACATCCTGCAGGCTTTAATTAGCTTGGCGCATACTTAATTTATTAAGACTTTTACACTGGCATTTAATACGTGGTAGATGTATGAAAGAAGGCTCCATCTGTTTTGTACATGCTTCCTGTTTCCCACAGGTTCTTGCATAACAACAGGATAACACACCTTGTCCTTGGGACGTTCTCTCATCTGCAGTCCATGAAGAGGCTGTAAGTAAGCGCGTCATATTGAGATCTTCCCTCGCCATCATCCGAAAAGTGACTGGTGACCACAAGGAGACCAAAGCACTTAGGGCGCACTGAAATTAATGGCCGCAATCAGGTTATGGAGCTGTTGCTGCGATTTCGTCTGTCAGTATCCATGTGTTTTGCACAGTCTGCTTTACTGTAAACAGGAAGTGAGTTTAAAAACGTGGCTAATTTTTTTTTTTAATGCACAGCTTTCATCACATCCCATTTGAGAAAGAAAAGCCCTTCCTATTTTTCTTCTCAGCTAAATCCAGTATGCTTTTGTGCACATGGGAAAATTATAAACTCTGAAAAATACAGTAAAATTATTTCCATAATAGTCTTTGCTTGCATGTACACATTTTTGCTTAGTGGATTTGGTCAGTTCCTACTGTTTCTACTTACAAATGCTTCCCTTGGTAGGGGGTAGTACTTGCATGGAGTATAGTCATGGGTTAAGTATATGTGAGAATTATATTACCAGTGCTAATGCTCCTGGGCTGCTGGGGAACCTCTTTGAATTTTGGTTATGTTTGGCACCACATTCTCCTAGCAGGAGTCTTTGGTTGTGTGGTGCTTTCCCTTGCAGTTCACAGAGCGCAGCTGTGTTATTTCGTAGCTTTATCCACACTGGTTTCAGTATTGTCCCGTCCCCCCTTCACCACCAGCCGCCTGGACTCCAACGCGCTGAACTGCGACTGCGAGCTGCTCTGGCTGGCCGACCTGCTCAAGCAGTACGCCGAGTCGGGAAACGCACAGGCCGCTGCCACCTGCGAGTATCCCAGCCGGCTGCAGGGCCGGTCTGTAGCTACGCTGAGCGCCCAGGAGCTCAACTGCGGTGAGGACGCAGGCTGCGAGGGCCGGAATGGGGAGTGGTAGTACAGGAGAATGATGAGTTTTACATTTTTATGCAATGGCTTAGTTTTGCTTTCCTAGGAAATATAAGAAATGATCTGGAAGCTGAGGAGACCTGACACATTCAGGTGATTTCCAAAGCCATCCTGGCATCCGTTTTCCATGTCACTCATCCCATACGGATTTCCAAAGTCACAAATGGGATTTTGCCATAAGCTCTTCCTGATACTCCCTCCAGTGGGAGCATGATGCTTGGATACTGCATGTATGACTTAAACATCTGGAAGGCTGCCAATGGCTCGGCTAAACTATACTTTTAATATTTCATCTTCACAGCTGTGTTTTTTTTTTTTTTTTTTTTTTTAAGGAATTGTCCAGATATTTTCATTACCTGCCACGGCTCCCCCAGATTTGTTTTCTCTTTAATTATGCTGTACTAACTTGGCCTTTGACTGAAATGAAGGGCATATTTCCAGTAACTCCCAGAAAAATAAACGTGGTTCACAGGCAAAAAAGGTTGAAGCAAAAGCAGCTGCTGGCCGCTAGCAGTGATAGGCGGTCTCAAAGCCGTCGGTTCATTTCGAGTCTTTACGGTGCCGTCACCTGCTAATGGGTCCCCAGTGTCGCCAAAGTGTGGTGTAACATTTACAGTCCCTCCCCATTAAAGTGGGGGAGTACTGGGGACTGCGTTCGCAGCTGTTAAAACAGTCTCCATGAGCCACCATATTTACAGCACCACCAGACCTGTGACGGGCTTCCTTTCTGTGTTTATTTACGCAGTGCCAAACATGGATACCCCTCACTCACGTAATTCCTCTGCTTATTAGGAGATGGCATGAGGTGACTGCATAGCTGCTCCCCAGCTGTGGTCACATGTGGCTTCATATCATGGGTTTAGCAGCTGGTGAAGCTCAGTTTGAACCGTTTTTATTTAATTCATTAATTAATTTTTTTTTTTTTTATGTAGTGCCTGAATTTTAGTTAGCCTGCACCAACTCTAAATTAGACACATCAGTCAGTCAATCATATGTTAAGGGTTCGGTCTTGTAAGGAGTTCCGCGTTTAACCCCCTCTCCACACATTGTCAGACTACATCTCATTCTCGATCTAAGCTGTTCGTTTTATCGGTATGCATGGGTCTGTTGACCTAAGGATCACCCCATTTAAGGTGCCTTTCCAGAAGTTTCAGTCATTATAACAACATGCACGTATGCCTTTATTTATATGTTGGATGATCCCTTGATCCTTTTCACGGGAGTAGCCCCCTACATGTAGAGCTCCTTAATCGAGGGTTCATTATGTGGTTTCTTTGGGTTTGTTTTGGTGGTGTTTCTTTTGCTTCTACCCCAGAAAGATAACAGCTCACGTTTAGGAGAGCTTCTCCAAAAAGGTCGTCCAGATACCCAGCATGCTTTTGAAGCGAGTGAAGCTTGTGGTGCGTTACATTATTTATACAGTGACAAGCTCCATCTGTCTGCGATTGTTGCTCCAAAATTAGTCACCCCAAAGCAGCCCTCCGTGCGTCTTGTGGGCTTACGTGTCTCCGGTTGGACCTGGCACGCACGATCACAGCGTGTTCTCCCATCTGTGGGGATTTATCCAGCAGGCAGCTCAAGTTCTGCCAGCTCCCTTATGGTAAACATACTCCCACTGCCTCCATCCCAGAGGTCCCCAGGATCACGTCTGAGCCGCAGGATGTGGACGTCACCTCAGGGAATACTGTGTACTTCACCTGTAGGGCGGAGGGAAACCCCAAGCCTCAAATCATCTGGCTGAGAAACAAGTAAGGCCATCTCCAGAGCAAGTTAAAAATGGTTATGGATCTGTTACCTTGCTTGAGATTTCAGACCAAGTGTTTGTTTTCCTGTATGCACATGAAGGACACGTGAAAAGATGTGTTTTTCCTTTGTTGGCAATAAAAGGGCACAGTCTGCATCATAAATCAGAGTAGTCTGTATCCATTCAGTCTATGGTGGTCACATTGGTCTCTCACAGCAATGCTCTGAACATGCGAGATGACTCACGGCTAAACCTGCTTGAAGACGGCACGCTGATGATCCAGGACACCCAGGAGACTGACCAGGGCGTCTACCAGTGCATGGCTAAGAACGTGGCCGGGGAGGTCAAGACCTCAGAAGTTACACTTCGGTACTATGGGACACCGTGTAAGTGTGTACCCACCCTGCGCAAGCTCGCTAACATTTACAGCGCCCTGGAGGCTCAGCCAAAGAACCTAGCAGCACCATCTGGAAAACTGTGCGGAACACATTTTATGTTTGTAATGGCTCAAGTCCATTTCTTTAATATTCCTGCCATTGTTATCCTAAGCGCCTGGTCACATGATATTGTTTCATTTCAGATAGGGTTCTGAAGAGATGATTCAGTGTTTCTGTTAACCTGCACACTTCTCATACTCTTAGTGGTATGACTGATGTTGTTATAGAATCATTAGGTTCTCATGTAGTGTTTCAGGTGCAAATTAAAAGGTAACTCCAATACCTGAAGGACTTTGGCCTTCAGAGCCAACAGCTACACGTTTTTGAAGAGATGATTTGCATATTTACAAATTTTCTATGTATAGTTATTTTGCAGATCGACTTACCCAAAGAGTCTAACAATTGAAACCAGTAAATTGTGTATTTAGCTAGAGAACTACAGTATGTTGCTTAAGTGGTCTATGGCAGGGCTGTTTCTGGGACTCAGAGCTTTCTGGTTGTTTGTCAGTGTCTTTAAATGCTATGATGCGTAATCCTCAAGGCTTTCTGACTTAAGGTCATGTTACCTCGTGTCTATATGTCGGCTTTCCTTGTCTCAGCACGGCCTAGCTTCGTCATCACGCCCCAGAACACCGAGGTCCTGGTGGGAGAAAGCGTCACGTTGGAGTGCAGTGCCACAGGCCAGCCCCACCCCCGAATCTCTTGGACAAAGGGTGACCGGGATCCCTTGCCGAGCGACACCCGGGTGAACATCACGCCTTCAGGGGGCCTCTTCATTGAGAATGTCAACCAGGCCGATGAGGGCCAATATACCTGCTTTGCCAGCAACAACATTGACACCATCCATGCAACAGCCTACATCATTGTCCAAGGTGGGTTTTAGGGTTTTTGGACTGACCATATTCACTTCTTTTTGCTTAAAGTCATGTAGGCTTACATCTGAAGGTCTTTTACCATGGTGATGTTTTCCCCCCGCATACATACGCTGGTCTTCTCTTGTAGCAACACCACAATTCACAGTCACCCCTCAGGATCAGTCAGTACTGGAGGGCCATACAGTTGATTTCACCTGTGAGGCCAGCGGATACCCACAGCCAGTCATCGCCTGGACTCGGGGGGGTGAGCAGCTCCGCTCACTGTCTTAACGGACGAGGGTGAGGCTCGTGTTTGTTGGAGCAGCATAAACGTGTGAGACCCATGACCATTCTCTCGTGCGGCAGGTAGCCCATTGCCGGCCGACCGGAGGCACGTGGTCCTCTCCACGGGCACTCTGCGGATAGCCCACGTGGCACCGCACGATCAGGGCCAATACGAGTGCCAGGCCGTCAGCGTAGTGGGCAGCGTCAGAGCTGCTGTGCAGCTCACCGTCCTGCAGAGAGGTATCACTTCCTGTTTTAATTCATTTTATTCCAGGATTAAACTAACTGGTCGCTTTCATCGATTTCCATTTACGCAGAAATAGAGGACAGTAAAGGTCCCAGTGTTCTGTGTAATTCTTCATTTTTGTATGACTGTGTATCATGTCAAATTTCATCAGCTAGTTTGAAGTCTTGAATCGTTTCTTATGCTTTGTGTTTGCTTGGCTCTTTATTGGCTAAACATAAACCGAAGAAGTATTCTCTCAGGATGATGCGGGGACATGAAATCTGTACCGCCATGCCAAGTTTTCCAATTAATGATTTCAAGCTTAATTAACCCTAAGTTAAGGTAAACAAGATGTAATTAATGAACCGCGATCACACAAGGTGGTGCCATGCTTATGTTGCTGGCCAAAAATCACAAGACATTTTTGGCCTGCAGTCTCCCACCTGTCTGCCTGGTTTGGCAGCTTAAAATGTTTCACTGGTAACTCTTTGGGGTTCGACACGTTATTACAGAAAATGTTTTAAGAGCCTGACTGGGAGAGAAAAGTGCAATAAAATAAGGAATGTCACGCCCACTTTAGTTGCTGATTTCATTTACTCAGAATTCCGACTGGCACCACGTTTTCTGTCTGCTTAACACAGTCACAGTTTGTCTTTTTTATGAGTTGTAATGGCAGCGACGTGAGACGCTAACTGCACGAGGGTGTAGCATTACGGTGGGTTTGAGGCCAATTTGTCGTAAGCAAATTGGAAAGGGCCACAATTACAGAAATGGCGTTTACGGAAAGAACAAATGGCAGATAAATTGCAGAGTCCCTCTCTTCGGCTAAATTACAAAGCGGAGAAACAACCCAGGAAAGCTTGTGCCTCTAATTCTCGCGCTGGATCAATGGATGCTTTCAGAATAATGGCTGTTAACATGGTCCTAAAACACAGGATCCAGAATGACTTGCACAACCCAAGACTGTTCTGGTTTTGTTTTATGGATTCTTGTGTAATGTATTCAGAGGCGTGGAAATTAACCACACTACCAAGGCTGCATTATGTGGGCTATTTCTGACTTTGACTTCTTGCTCAATGCTCTTCTTGATACGTAGGGAGAACAAATTTTTTTTTTTTGAGTTACAGTACAACAACCTGACGTGTGGATGTCTGTTCATCTTTCTTATTAATAAACATGCTTTAAAAATATGTATCCACTCATTTTACCTGGAATAAGATGATTTACTGAACTTGTTTTCATTGTAAAAATCAAGGTTATGTCATTTATGCATTTTATCAAATACTGTTATGCACAAGATTTGACACTGAATAGGGATTCTGCTTTCTTTTTTAAATCACCGCAAGCATTGATGTAATCATTAACACGTGTTTTTAAATCATCAGTAACGCCTGTTTTCACAAATGCTCCAAGGGACATGACGGTGGAGTCTGGCACGGATGCGCAGATTCCGTGCAGCGCTCTGGGAGAACCCGAGCCTGTCATCACATGGAACAAGGTTAGACGCCTGTCACTCAGTCATCATGGCGACTGGCGACTCCCCCTTGTGCCGGTGTGACAGCTTTCAGCCAACGGGATGAAAGTTTGGACGGAGCTGCCTTCTCAGGCAGCTTTAATTAATTGTTTTGTAAGGGCACATCTGGTTTAATATTAAGCACAGTTGCCCCTGGCCAGGTATTTCTCCCAGTGGATGAATTCTTGGAAGTAGTCTCGTATGGACACGCTCGGTTTTAAAACGTGTCTGTCTTTTTTTTTTTTAACCCCCCTCCCCCCCCCCCCCCCCCTTCTCAATTCAATATGTTTGGCTATGCGCTTGAGCTTGAGAATGCTGACCTGGTGTAATTCTGTGAAGTTTCAGAGAGTGATGAAAGTTTTGAGGTGACAATGACGGCCACGACGGAGATGACCGAAAGCGACATGAGTGAAGGCGCCGTGGCTCAGATTCAGGTATCCGACTTTCGGATGCGTGTTCGGCTCTTCGACGGTAGGGGAGATTCTTTGAGCGAGCGTGATTGGAGCACATGCACATTAGCTAAGACTCTCCTGGAAAAAAGGAATGGGAGAGGACGAAGATCAGGATAACATTAGGTTAACGCTCAGTCATGGTTCCCAGATACTGCAGAACGACGACGCACACTCGCCTCAGAAGTCTGAGGATGTCTCGCCAGTCAGCCAGGCGTGGTTCACGACTAAAGAAGACAAGGTCACTCTTGTAAACAAAGGTGTGTTCATTTCTGTCATTCAGTCACACAAGTATGTGATACACCTTGTTATTAATGTGCTTCTGAGAAATGATAATATTAATGGCCCATTTTACTGCAGGTCATAAGTGGAAACAGGGGATGTGGTCAAAGGAGGAGATCGACATCCTCATGACCAATATTGATCAGTATATAAAGGTAAGTGTAGTGGTCTTTACTATGTCAGGGGTCTTTTCATACTGTAGTACCTTGCTGCCTTCTCTCTAGTCTTTGACTATAAATCTGCTTGCTTGACTCTTGTTTTGCACGTGTTGGCCAAAATAAGTCTATAGATGCAGGGTTCATTTTCTTTTAACCCCCCCCCCCCCCCGTCTGCTGGCTTGCTCAGAGTCGAGGCATCCAAGACCCGACAGAGATCATCTTCGAGATGTCCAAAGATGAGAGGAAGGACTTCTACAGGAGCATCGCGTGGGGCCTTAACCGACCCCTCTTTGCTGTCTACAGGCGGGTTCTTCGCATGTATGACAACAGGAACCATGTTGGCAAGTGAGTGGAGGCCGTCCAGGCTCGGCTCGGGGGGACATCACGGCTCCAACTGCTAGTTTGACACACGCTGCCCTTAAACAAAGGAGCCCAGTGTTCACACACAGTGGCCTCATTATTAGCTGTTCTTGCTATAATTTGGTTTGCATCTCCTGACGAAAACTGTCTCTCCTAAATAACTTTAATTTTCTCAAATTGCTGAAGTGGATAAGATGATCATTCTGGTTTTTCTTGGCTGTTTATGTCCAGTTGGTGTTTAATCCTTTTAAATAACAGATACACACTGTCGAGGTGTTGAGTTGTTCGCCAAGCTTGGTAGTTAGATTGTAAATGTTTCATCACCAGTCGAGGTGACATCATCAGTGCACAAGTTGTGTGATTTTTGATAGATGTTTCCTCCCTTTATATATAGTTTGATGGGTGGGATTATCTGGAGCTTGGACGTGGGTGGCTGGTTTTGTGTGAGCATAAGCAGTTCTTCTGATTTCTGATTGGTCGGTTACCTTAGTCTAAACTGACCAGTCGGAAATCTGAACCGGTTTCAAACTGGTTTGAACTGGTTAGGTGCCAGTTAGGTCCTCGTTGATCCTTGCATCATATGGGCTCGTAAACAGGGTCCAGATTAATATGCTTGTTTATGGAACTGGCTGAAGATTACCAGGCCTCTAGGAACTCTCTTGAGTGCTTTGTATTTGCTTGGGATAGGATTTCTGCATTGTCCAGATTGAATGTGTGTCCTTCTTGATCCTGGTGTACTGATGTCATGGACAATGGGTCATGCCTTTTGATGGCCTGTTTGCGTTCACGTAGCCGAGTTGATCATTTTCTTCCAGTTTGGCCGATGTGGTATTTGTTGCGGTTGATTTTGTAGATCACCTTCATTTTGTCCTCATTGTTGAGTTGTTCCTTTCATTTTGAAATGTGTGTGCGCTCTTAATTTCGTTGTACTCGTTACAATGACAATAAAGATATTCTGATTCTACTGTAATTCCATGCGGCTGGAATAACCTGGTTGTCAATTCAGATACGTTTATTATATAGGGAAGAGGTATTCTTTTGTCTGACTGTTCGTTGGAGCTTGTTTGCTTGTTCTGGTGATGTAAGCATCTTCTGATGAAGTTCCGTGGGTAGCCGTTGTGAGTGAATATCTTGGAGGTAATTTCCTTTATTTCTGAGGGCGTCAGTGCTGTAGTGTGTTTCTGCTCTTTGAAAAAGAGTTCAGACGCAGCTTTTCTTGTGACAACTTGGGTGATTGCTGTGGAAGTTGAGCATTTGATCAGTATGCATTTGTTTCCAGTAGACTGTTTCCAAAGTTCCTCCAACTGTCCATTTGACTAGTACATTGAGAAAATCCAGACTGTTGTTTCCAACACTGTGACTTGTAATTTCCACCGTTGCTCTGTCCTAACGTCTCCTTTTCCCATTTCCAGGTACACGCCGGAAGAAATCGACAAGCTAAAAGAGTAAGCTCACCTTTACCGGAGCTATTTCTGTGAGAAGACCACCAGACCTTTACAAACCACTCACCGCTATTCTTAACCTGTGCATTTCTTAGGCTGAGAGAAAAGCACGGTAATGACTGGGCCACCATCGGAGCTGCTTTAGGGCGGAGCGCGTCTTCAGTGAAAGACAGGTGTAGGCTGATGAAGGACACTTGTAACACAGGTGAGGGCCACGCCCAGCGCCCCTGTCCAGTGGGGTGTGGAACCCCAATGTGCCTGCCTCTGTGCGAGTTAGCTCCTGCGTTGGCATGCCCCTCCAACAGGGAAGTGGACGGAGGAGGAGGAGCGGCGGCTGGCTGAGGTGGTTCACGAGCTGACAGGCACAGAGCCAGGTCATGCTGTCACCCAGGGAGTCTCCTGGGCCTCGGTGGCTGAGCTGGTGGGCACGAGGTCTGAGAAACAGTGCCGCTCGAAGTGGCTGAACTACCTCAACTGGAAGCAGAGCGGCGGGACCGAGTGGACCAAGGAGGATGACATCAACCTCATTAACAGGTGATGACCCTCCCCCCCCGCAGCCTGAAAATGGAAGACGGGACAGTGGAGTCAGCCTGTGTTTGATGATGATGACCCCTCCTCCCCAGAATCGCAGAGCTGCAGGCGAATGATGAGAATGAAATCAACTGGGATGTGCTGGCTGGGGGCTGGAGTAGTGTGCGGTCACCGCAGTGGCTGCGTAGCAAATGGTGGACGATTAAGAGGCAGGTGTCGAACCACAAGGACCTCCCCTTTGCCGGTACGTCTGCTTCTGCTGCAGGAGTGAGGGACGCGGGGTAATGAACCCACCATCTTACTTGTGGAAAAATCAGAATTGGAATTTGGTGGCCGTGGTGTCATGTGGGAGGGGGTTGGGCAGGAGACCCGGTGCCTGCTGCTTGCACGGTTAGGAATTTGAGTCCCGCCTCCACCTTTGTGTGTGTGTGTGTGTGTGTGTGTGTGTGTGTGTGTGTGTGTGTGTGTGTGTGTGTGTGTGTGTGTGGAGTTCTCTCTGCTGTGCAGGTTTTGTCTGTGTGCTCCAGTGTTCTCCAGCAATCTTCAGACACACTATTAACCAAATTGCATATCATCATGTGTCCTGTGATGGATTTCCATGTCATTCACACTGTACCCCTGTACTATGCCCCGTGCTGCCTGTGATAGGCTCCAGGACCCTCCCGTCCATGTTGGCAGATGATTGGGTCTGATGTCACGTCTTGTATGGACCTTGGATCTGGAGCTCTCTCGCAGTCTGGTCCGTTTCTTCTGCAGTGCTTTTGAAGGGTCTGCAGGACCTGGCAGAGCACCAGCAGCCCTACACCAAGGTTGTGGTGGGGTCGCCACATGCGGGCAGCACTTCACCCTCCCCTGGTCCGGTCCAGCAGGTCCAGATCCGGGTGGCCCGACTGGAGGAGAGCGGTACCACAGCCTCCAGCCCCATGGGGGCGCTACAGATTCCCGTGCAAATCCCAGTGCAGATCACGCATGTTTGTGAGTGCCCCGTGTTATTGCTGTGGTGTTCGACAGATTATGCACTGCATGACCCCTTTGTGACAAACTCTGTCTTGGTCATTCTGCAAAGCCTCCACAGAATCCTCCTTTGCTGCTAACGACTCAGACGCTATAACCCTAAATGCAGGAGCCATGCAAGCCTTTGAAATCTTACCTGTGAGTAAAATTCAGGCTAATCATTAATGTACTGCCAGAGCAGTTCTGTATCTTTCTGCGTATGATTTTAAGTGTTACATGGTGTTTTCTCTCTCCCTGTAGTCCTTCCACCTGCAGCCAACTGGTACTCCAGGAACTTATTATATCCAGACAGGTTCTAACCAAGGCCTGCCGCTGACGGTGTCAGCCAGCCCCACGGTCACACTGACTGCCACAGCTGCACCGGCATCCCCAGAGCAGATCATAGTTCACGGCATCTCGGTAAGTAAAAGCCTTTCCTTCCTACTTTAGGCCAACCGTCTTGGTGAATGTTCACATGTTGACACGGGGCCCTCCTGCCCTAAAAAGCCAGTCCCGCAGGTGTTGGCGAAAACTTTCAGTTAACAGCCAAACACCTGGGACGATGCAAGTGAGGACTAAGTTCTGCTTAGTATCTTCATCTCTGGAAACCTAGGTTTGTGGACCTTTACTGGAGCTGCTTGTGGCTGAAAACAAAATCTTTCCTCAAATCGGGTTCCTGTGTGTTCTCTATCTGACAGGCAGAGAATCTCCTGGGTCCCAGTGAGAATGTCGCCGTACAGATGACCCACCCTGGTGTCATCATCCAGACAGTGTCCTCAGACGACCTGGCTACCTCCGGACCCCTGTGCCAGGCTGAGCTGACAGCTGAGCCCCCAGCTCTGGAGGACGTAGGCAGGGGTCTGGCCAAAGCAGACAAGGGTACAGGGAGTCACAGGACAGACGAGGCCCATCAAGAGGAGCTTCCTGGCCACAGCGCGGAGAAGTTCCTCCAGAGCTCAGCAGAGGGGGACTCCCGCTCGCTGGCAGAGGCCGGAGTGCAGGACCACCTGACTGAGGCGGCCTTCACCACAGAGGTGGGCGTTCGGATGTGTCGGCCTCCGCGTGGGCAGGGTACATGCTAGTGTGCTGCGCCTCACTTGTATGAGGCCGATTCTGATTATAATGGCCTGCTACCTAAATGTGCAACATGGTAGTGCTGCATCGTCGGCTGACTGGACAAACTACAATTCATGCGATTGGTTTCATCTTCTAAATGTTCATGTGGTGGGTGACCTAGTAGAAAAGGGAGGAAATATTTCATTAAATAACTTGGTCTTGCATTGCTTTTCACCAGTTGTGACCAGTGCTGTAGTATGTTTTTTTGACCCCATAACCTCTGTGAATGCAGGTCGTGGAAGGGACAGTAGGGGGCAGCGCAGTCCTTATTGTCCCCTCACCTAACACCTTCATCCAGACTGCAGATGACATTGTCGGAGACTCCGTTTTGCCCCTGACTGCACTGACAGGTGAGATCAGTCCCCTCTGAAGATGAGTTCCAAGGTTTGAAAGGTCTGTGACAGTTTTAATGTCCATGGGGTAATTTCCTTTCAGACATAGCCCCCGCCCCCCCCTGGGAAGTGGGAAGCCTGGAATGACTGTCATGTTTGGCTGTGACTTTTTACCCTGCTTACAGCAACATGCAGACTTGAGCAGTTATGCATGCTTCCTTTGCCGTTGCAGACCCTATACTTGAAAATCAGGGGGAGAGCTCTGAGTGACAAGGTGACACGTGGACACGGGCATGTGGAATCACTACGACATGCAGAAATGTCGCCTGACCGTAAATCAGAGACTTTCTTTGCATGTGTGACCCTGAACTTTTTGGGATATGCAATTTGCTGATGTTATTACTATCCCCCCCGCCAGTTATCAGTCGAACAAGAATGTTGTTCAGGGGCCAGGACATCTCAGTTTGTTTAGATGGTTTTTATGGTTGGGAGAGGACTACCTCCATGGAACTGTAGGTCAGTGTTGCTCCCAATTTGCGTTAATGACGGGTTTTTGTATCAGTTCCAGCAGAGATTCAGTCTGAGCAGACTGAACACATTGATTGTAAATGTACGTGTTCTCACTAATAGAATAGTGAACAGGGGTTAGCCCCCTTTTTTTTTTTTGAAGATGGTCACATGAGCTTAACTGTCCAATAATATGATTGTAGCTGTTCATAGTGCTACTTCATCTTGTCCCTGTGTCGTCATACGTGGGAGCTCACCCCTGCCTTAGAGCATTTTACTGTTGGGGGAGGCCCAGGTGCGGGGACTCTGAATTCCAAACAGGACTGTCGACAACGAATGAGCGGGAGGTGTCTGGGAGATGAGCTTGTGCCAGCGTCGGAAGCATGGGAAACATTTTACACAGGGAGGGTGACAGCCCAGCTTCTCCTTGGTGCCGTTTACAAGGTCATTGAGATGAGGCCCTAGTGAATTTGTGTCTGTGTGTGTGTGTGAGGCCAGCTGTTGGAAACTTCATCCATGAATGAGTAAATTACACCACATACACGTGCAATCTAGTGTTGTTGACAGGTTGAAGCTTTTGATATCTTTCCTTCCTTCTCTGTCCTATTGATATTAAATATCAATTTAGTCGTTTCACTCGAACCCCTGTCTGCATGACTTCAGATATGTATTTCATTAGATTTTTAATGTGCTGTGAAGTCCATGAAACCTTTCTTTAGCAAAGGCACCTTGCAGCCCAAAATATGTGATGGGGGAGAGTAAAACACAGCAAGTTGATTTTGTGTAAAGGTAACCTTTCTGTGAACAGACGTGACGTGACAGGCTGTGAGGTTTCCAGCGTTCGTAAATATATTCTTTCTGTTGGCTGCCAACCTCTCAGGTAGCTTGTAATAGCTTCACTTCATAGAGACATCTTTGCATCCATCTGCTCCCTGTGGGATGGCCTCCTTTTTTTCAGGGTTTCAAATATTGCACTGACAATATGCAGGTTGAGTTACAAATCTGGAACGGACAAGTATTTTTAGATGTCTAATGTTGGACTTGAATGCACCGGTGAACACCCATCTGGTGGCCCTGTTGAATTCAACAAATGAGAAGGTTGACTATCTCAATGGTGTGCTTTTTTTTTTTTTTGGACATCTTTTGGTTATGAAGTTTGACCTTTTTAGGCAGCCTTGTTGAGAAGTGATAAACCAAGACTGAGGCACGTTCTGTGAGACAATATCCGTTTGGACTAAGGCACAGCTTACAGGGGTGTCCCCAGTCAACCCTAACCAATGAATATCAGAAAGTTCACTTCAGCTTTAAATGACCCACTTTTCATTTGGAGATGGCAGATGGTCGTTTACTGAATGCAATTTACAAATAAACCTGATGCAAAACCATTTTGCATCAATTCATCATTAGCATCTTAAAATGTGTGGTTCCAGACTTTTGACTTGTCCTATTAATATATTTCCAGTTACAGGATATTGTCAGCTACTTCCAAATGTCCTATTAGCTTAGTGCATTAATTTATCCAAATTTGTTTGTATGGTTTCATCTTTATTTATTAAATAAAACTGTATAAAGCTGTTGAGCTTTTCCCTTTATTTATAAAGGAGGAGAGATTATATTTACTACATTGGCTGTTTTTTACGAAACAGCAATTCAGAATGCACATTTTTTTTTTTTTTAATAAAATGTAGATTTGCACCTGTTCGCTATACTGAATGAGAGACCAGGTCTGTGGGAGAAAAAAAGTTTGAACCATCTTGTATCTCTCAGAATGCTGAGTAATCAGAAATGCGGCTCATTTTGGCCAGATGCTCCGTAATCTTCCCCAAATGTGTGACATTGTATCCTATGTGCCTGAAGGTCAGCCTGAAATCACCTTTAGTCATGTGGAGGGGTCTGGCTTAGATTACAACTTGCTACTTCATGCAAGCAGGAAGTACATAAATTTATTACATAAAATCTTAATTGTACATTTTGGTCTCCCTGGTATTTCAAAATTAAGCATGTAAACTCATTAAATAAAAAATACAATGATTTTGACACAGTATAGAAAAATTCTCAAGCATCTTTCATAAAGTGCTATAAGGAAGGATTTAAAGTAAAAAAAAAAAAAAACAGTAAAGAAAAAATTTCTGGAATGTTTGGCTTAGGAACGATGGCTTTGCACATGGCTCGTCTTGGATGCGGTCATCCTCCACCGAGCTGCACTCATGTCTTGTAAACAGGATGGTCCAAGCAGATGAAAAATGCTGGTTGTCATGTTTTGAGTGGTGAGCTTACAGCAGATCATCCATCATTCGTTGGTGTGGCGCTAGACCGAAAACACGGACGATCCATGCAGCCTACCATTTTGTGGTCCACGGGCTGCTCGTGAAATTTTCCTCCGATACTAGAATTTTTGGTGCCCCAATGTTCTACCCCCCCACCCCCCCAGATAAGACCCTCAGTTCTGTTTAATAAGGTATGCTTGCTTGCATCAGAGCTCCGCCATGTGGAAGTACAGGTTCGCACAGATGCACAACATAACAATGCAGAATAGATAGTAGTATATGAAGAAGCGGTACTTTGGAGGGAATTCTCCACGGTGGTACCACCAGCTCTGTAAGGGAAAAAAAGTTTGGACCATCTCTCAGAATGCTGAATGATCAGAAATGCGGCTCAAATAGACCTCAATATGATCAAAGACTTGGGGACTCAGAAACACTTACAAGAAATACGAGTGCAATAAAGACGAAGATGATACAGACTGCAAAGTAGATGTTCACAGGGTTGGGAGGCAGACTGAAAACACAAGAGCTCACAACTGTGAACTGGAAGGGGGAAAAAAAGGTGAGATATCACTGCAAAACTTCCAGCAAAATCAAAACATACCAGAATTTTTCAGGCACTTAAGGAATGACTGTCCATACATCTCCACAATCTAACATACCTTAATGAGAACATATTGTTTCAAACCATATGTAAATGATATGTACTTACGACAACGAATACAGATACGATTACGCCAAATATTAAACTGATTGTTCGTTCCTGTAAAAAAAAAAAAAACAATAAAGAAAATTTTTGTTCCACCAATGAATGCTTACATTTCACTTATTTAGTTTAACAGATGCAGCTGAGCAATAACATCCTTTGCAGGCACAGTACAGCCACAAACAATCAAGCCATTGGTAGGATTCATACCATGGATAAGGTTTCTCTGACATGGGTGTCTAGCCTGGTGAAAGTTGGCCTGTTGATGCTGTACTTCTCGAGGTCTGCTCTGTTCATGCTGAATTGCTGGACCGTGCGGTCATCCATGGCCACTGGTAAATTCAATCCAAGTCCTGTGCAAGAGGCTCTCCAGAGTTCAGAAGCTGGACTGGGTCAGCTTGTACTCTATGACAGCAAAGACAATTCCACCAGGGGAGTCAGGGACAAACCATGCACTTTACTCTTCACTGTGAGTCTCTTGAAAGGGGGTTAATTCAAGTAGTGAAGGCACTCATTAGTTTTGCTAGCTTTTCTCTAGAAAGACATATAATGAACATAAATTATAATGAAGTCATCTAAAACAACAGGGTCTGAACCTGACTTCATCAGCACACAATTTTGCTTACATCTACACATCCTGAAGTTTAGGCGAGAGCCGACAAAACACTCATTTGAAGCCCTAGCCCTGATAAACCCAGCATCAAGAAGGTCCCAAGTCCGAGTCCCACTGCGACACAGACAGCCTTTCAAACAGAATGTTGGTCTGGGAACAACAAACACTCACTGAGAAGCACTACATTTCCTGAAAAGATACATGTCCAAAGGCAAAAGCAGACTGGGGCAAAGAACCTCAGAGTTTTTAAGATACCAACAAGGAGTGTGATCAGTCACATGAAGAACTCCATAGCAGAAACTGTCACCCCAAAATATACGGCCTTTTAATTAGATAAGTGGTGCTGAAACTCCTACAATGAACAGAAATTACAGTCTGGGTGGAATGGAAGCATAAAAGGGGAAGCGAAAGGACAGGTCCAGAAGACAGCTGCAGGAAGCCACCCCTACCACTGCCCTTTTCGAACCCTGGGCCACCGTTCAGCACAGCCAGAACTGTTGACCAGTTTCCCTGCAGGCAAGCGCTATTCAGATGCTGTTGGCAAGTGGGAAGATTAGTACAGGGCGAAGCTAGTTAACAAGGGAGAAGGGGGGCTAACTCAGGGTAATCTGGTAGTCCATCAAGACCCATCCAACATAAGCAAGCATGTAACAAGGCGAAGGCCTCAGCACAGCACGACAACTACTGTACAAATGATGGGCTCATATCTGGCTAGTTTATGTCATTTCATTAATACACTAAGTTAATAAATCTGCGCTTGCTTCACGCAGAAAGCGAGTCAGTTCGAAACTGATGACGTCGCCTGCCTGGCTACGTACGATAAGCTTCCATGTAACTAGGACTTACTTTGAAGTAACTAAGTTAACTATGAGTATCGCTAGTTAACGGGCTGGTTGATGTACACACATCCCGTCAGCTGAACTACCGCCGTCCAAGTGATAACGAAGACACAACCAGGACCCTCCGCTTAAACGTATTTGTGTGAATACGCTGACAAGGCACCGGTTTAACCCGAATGACCATCCATAATAAATCTTATAAAAGTTAACAGATTTGGTTCGCCATGGAAAGTGGCCTTAAAGGGGACGCCTGCCAACAGCCCTACACGTGCTGTTGTTTTTCCACACCCGCTTTCCCCCAGAGACACGCCCCTGCCGAATCTGAAACGCCCCTGCCAAAACTATTGGTTTATTTTTTTAAAACACCAGTCCAGCCCCCCCCCCCGAAGAGACAATCCTCCGCTTAATCTGAAACACTTTCAATCGCTTTTCAGTAGTGGCAAAAATTAAATAACACAGATCTACGCCAAATCGTAACGTCCTGAGGTGTTTCTTACCACGTGGCTACCTTAAAAAGCTCTATCGCTCAGATGTACTCTAGGTGAAAAGTCTTGTTTTCTGCTGAATTAATACGTTTTGAATTTAATCACCAATGTGACATATAATAAAATTTCATTCTGAACGGACACATTCAAGACTTTTAATGCTACACAATTAGCACGTTCTGCGTCACGTTGACAATGGTCTTCAAGCCGTACACCGAACAGTTCCGAAAGGGGCGTGTCCATAAACCAATAGGGAGGGTCTCCAAAAAACCAACCAGCTTCGACAGGGGCGTGTCCATAAACCAATAGGGAGGGTCTCCGAAAAACCAACCAGCTTCGACAGGGGCGTGTCCATAAACTAATAGGGAGGGTCTCCGAAAAACCAACCAGCTTCGACAGGGGCGTGTCTCTGGGGAAAGCTGGTGCGAAAATTTCTATCGTGCCATATACACCGTACACGAATGCAAACGCAGTGTTGAACTGATATTCAGGGTAAAATATTAAGTATACATTTAGCTTGATTAACACTTAATATTATTTTTGTAGTACTTCATTATTACTTCATACTGATTGTGTCAGTAGAACAACATACAAATGGAGTTCAATAGCTGCTCAGTTACAAGATTTCGTAGGATAATCACCGTCGTCTTCTCGATTTCCGAGTACTTTCGTAAAATGCATATAAAGAAAAGCGCGCCGACCCCAGCAGCGTGTTCACTATCCCATTCTACGTGGAAACGAAGCCGCGTTTCACCTGCAGGATGTTACTTCATATTAGATTTCAAAACTTACTTAAACTCACTTAAACATTGTGTCGCGAATATCAGTAAAATGTACATTAATAAGGATTTTTTGTTTTCAGACCCCTAACATGTAGAATTTGCACATCAAAAATAAAAAACCCATTGGATTATTTAGGGTAGGTCAACGTTTATTTTAAATCCATGCCCCGTTCATCACAACACTTCAGAATTTCGCCCATATTTAATTATATTCTTTGATTGTCTCTATAAAACATGACATGTTATATTGATTCCAGGTATAAGGTAGTTTAGCTCTCCTGGTCTCATATGAATAATAAATATTTGCACAGCATAATCCTGAGCTAATCTGAAAATTAAACTCAGCTTCATCTGAATATGTATTTTCGTCTCTTTTCCAGCAGAACACTTCACGTTTCCAGACGATCAGATGGAACCGCTTATCCTGGACAGAATGTTTAAATGCTTAAGAAACATTTTGCTTTTAAGAGGTGCTGTGATTTTATTGATAATGTTTATTTGTTTGCTGTAAAGAAGCAGGTAGAAAGCATTTTCCCTCTGAATTTCCTACTGTAAAGAATAAAAACGCAGGTGCTATCGATCTTAATAGCGAATAAAGACTGACGCACGTAATCCGCTGCCCCGTCCGTCATCTGCCGCTTCTGTTTGGCAGGATGCGTGTCATCACTTTCAGGTGGGGGTCTGAAGCTGCCTCTGAAACTGCAGCTTGGTGTCTGAATGAATCAAGCAGGCTCACACTGACAGTATGAGCTCATTCGAGGGCCGTATGAAGGAGTACCCTACCATATCCCTCGATCGCTTTGACAGGGAAAATTTACACGCCAGGGCTTATTTCTTGTCCCACTGCCATAAAGGTAGGGACAAACTGGGATCGGTGTAGCAGATGGCCGGGTACCTGGCTGGCTCTGCAGGCGTGAAAACGCTCCTGACGCAGTATGTGCAGCAGAGTGTCTCCGCTTTTCACATAGGGGCTTAAAGGTCTTCTGTTTTCTGCAGATCATATGAAGGGTCTCAAGGGACCTTTGCTGAAAAGAAAGTTAAAGTTTAGGTAAGTCCTCTTTCTCTGTTACAAATTAGCTGTCTAGGTATGTTGATTTGGCTGGTTCTCCAATTCCAGTACTGATATGTTTCATTCATATGCCCTCGGGAGGATTTCACTTACATTTAAGTAATTATATTGGTGTTTTCCAGCTTAACAGTGAAATTATACTGTTCTCCCGTGTCTAAGGAGCTTTTGCTGAGCAATCCCAAATATGTCTTCTGGGAAAAACACATTGTAAGTAGCCAGCTTATGGTGACTGACGTATCGGATATTTTGTGGCACTCTTCATATTTGAGTACCCCCGTTTCTCATTGTTTCAGGTTGCTCTTGAATTGGAGAGTCCAACTCAGATCTCTCTGGTTGATGAGATCTCTGGTGAGGTAATAGTGTGCACTAACACGGCCAGTAGTTCGTTTTTTATAGTGTTCTTGCTGATTGGCGTGTGTCCTGTCATTCGACAGAAAGAAGAAATCGTGGTAACATTGCTTCCAGCAGGTCATTGTCCTGGGTCAGTCATGTAAGTAACAAAATAAAATGCATCAGAAAGTTCAGTTTTGTAGTCCTTCCTGAATAATGGCAGCCTGGTCACTGTGCCGTGGTCTGGCAGGTTCCTAATAGAGGGCAAACAAGGCACAGTCCTGTACACTGGAGACTTCCGACTGGCTGTGGGCGAGGTCTCCCGCATGGAGTTTTTGCACTCAGGTAGCAGGTATATAACCCCTGAAAAAGACATGAAACGTTGGTTACTATCGACATGCACAGAGCATCCTTTATATTCTGGGGTTTTCTGCTTCCAGGGTGAAGGACGTTCAAAGTGTTTATTTAGACACAACTTTCTGCCACCCCAAGTACTTCCAGATACCAAGCAGGGTGGGTCTCCATCTCCGGTCTGTGCTGCATCTGTCCCCGTTCTGGCGATCGTCACCAGGTGATGTCATCCTTTGTGTTACGACAGGAGCAGTGTTTGAATGGAATAAAGGAGTTGGTGAGAACCTGGATAAGCCTCAGCACTTACCATGTTATCTGGCTTAACTGTAAGGCGGCATATGGCTATGAATACCTGTTCACCCATCTCAGTGAGGAGTTTGGATGCCAGGTAAGTCTGCTGTTTTTCATGTCTGACTCTTGACACAAACAGTCTTCTTTCTTGATACAGCATCTGGGCAGTTTTCTATCATTAATCACAGTCTTACCCAGTCTTGATTTTCCTGGGTGGGATTTGTTACAAAATCACTATCTGTATCTAAATATTTAAAGTGACTTCATGCTGACAAGCAATATAATTTTTTTTTTGGTATATGCAAGTATGTAATTTATCAGATGTAGTGAGCTGGGTTTAGTTCTCTTCAGCCACAAGCTCCACTGAGCGTTGAGTGATGGACATAGGGAGTTTCTGTGTCACTAATGACGTCTAGGTCCATGTGAATAACCCGGACATGTTCAAGAAGATGCCTGATATCATGTGTCACGTGACTACCAACCGAGCTACGCAGATCCACGCATGTAGGCACCCAAAGGTACCGTAACTCGCCTTGATGCTCTGCTGCTTTTCTCCTGCGGTTTGAGCTACCTTCGCCAAGCTTGAAGGTTCTTACCTATGGTAGCGTGGTTCCTTGCAAAGCCTCCTTTCCCATGAGCTTCCCCGTACGTCGGTCCAGGATGAGGAGCTCTTCAGAGCCAGCCGCTTGCCGTGTGGGAGTACGGCACCGGACGGCACCCCTCTGCACATCATCAGCATCAAACCGTCCACCATCTGGTTTGGGGAGAGGTCCAGGAGAACCAACGTTGTTGTAAAGTATGGAAGATCTGGTCCCAGTAAGACCACTCACAAGCAACATCAGATTCTTGTTCAGGACATTTAGTCAAATTATTAATCCTAACCAATGCAATCATGCTGCTTATGTGAGGTTCTAAACATCTGTCTGTTCGTGATCGTGTGTTCTCCCTCACCAGGAGAAGATTAATGAATGAATGATGTCTGTTAGACAGATTAACACTGAAGAGTATTGCTATTGACACTGACTTGGGATCTGTCTTCAGAACAGGTAGAAGTTCCTACAGAGCTTGTTTTTCCTTTCATTCATCATATTCAGAGGTGAGGGCATAACAGAAAACCTGGTTATATGTGCAAATCAGAAATCTCTGAAATATTAATGTTATTAATACGGGCAGTATTTGAGTAACATAAAACCAGTGTGATTTCTTTTTCAGATCATCGATTTTCTTTCCCACTTATGCCCCATCAACATACACCCTAATGTCATCCCCGTTGGCAAAACGGCACAGGAGGTTAAAGAAATGTGAGTCCCTCCCCCCAGGATTCATTGCTGATTGGCTACTTTTGGTCCAGAAATGGTATGAAATGGCTGATTTTCAATCCCTACATTTTCATCTATGATGCAAATATAATAATTCAAGCTGTGTGTGTTTCATTTCAGATTAAAACCTATGTCTCGAGAGTATTCAGGGAAGACGGGGATTATCTACAAACCACTTGGCATTCTTAAAAGAGCGAAAGTCGAATGTACCCTGAAAGGTATTATAGCGTTTTTGTAATTTTGCGCTGGTGAAATTTTGCACCATGAATCAGCGAGTAGTGTGATGTGTTAGTTAAGTTTGATTGATGGACAAAATTCTTTGTTCTCACCATTGCTAAGATTCCGATAGTGATGACGAGTTGTTTGATGATGAAGAGCTGACGCCTTGGAGAAGAAAATTTCCGGGGAAGTTTCACTTTTTATCTCTGGAGGCCCCTAACACAGAGGGGGCCCTCCTCTCCAACGGCCACCAGATGGACGTGCAGGAAGACCAGATACCCATCCATCCGACAAGGAACTACATGGACTGCACAGAGTCCAATGACGATGATGACGACACAGATGAGGTTGAGGAATTTTCCAATCTGTCTGCCTCAGTGCAAAGCGCAGCCTCTGTCTCTGCTGAACAAAACAAAAACTGCGACGGGGGCACCGACCTGGAGCCCCCCAGGTGGGAGGCCTTCTTCACTGCAGATCCAGTGCTGACGGACGAGAGCTCGGAGGTAGAGAGCAGCCAGAACAGCCGGACGCAGACGGCAGGGCCACAGGGGTCGCCAAAGCTGTTCAGTGACTCGGACGATGACTCCACCCACATCTCCTCCCAGTCGGACCTAGGATCCGAAGCTGGGAGCCAGGACCCAAAGACAGGGCAGTAGGCCTTAGGGAGGCTGTGACAAACACAGCGGAGGTGCAGTGCTCCCGGCTGGCAGGCAGCTCGGCCTCCAGATCTGGAGTGTCTCCTTCCCTCTCACGTCGTACATTTTAATTAATACTCTCCAGCTGTGGTGCACCAGCTGGAGGAATGCAGTTCCTCTGGAAGATTCCTGGATGTGTACTGAACCGGACACTGGAAAGAAAGGAGCTTGAAATTTGAACAATCTGAAAGGCATCAAGACATCAATCGAAATCACTGCTATTCAGATACTCCTGATTAACTCAGTTTGCTTGTTCAGCTTTTACTGACATAGCTGAATATTATTCATCTCCGTTAAGATTTCCAATAAAGATTATTAATCATTCAGGTAATAAAAAGGCATTTTGTGCAATTGCATTTTATAACATCATCCAGATTTTAGTAATATATTAAGTGTACACGTAATAGAAATCTGCCATTTTATTTTTAGTGAAAATTTTCGTTTTGGTTATTTTGTTCTCTTTATTTCTTTCCAAACCCATGATGCCCCGTGTGAGTTTGTAACCACTATTTAAATAACTTTGCTGAGAATTACAGTGAATTTTTCAGAAAATCAGATTTTAAACTTCATTATAAGAACTTGATGAAGACCTAAGAAATATTCTTTGCAATGTGATTCTGATAATAAAATAATTGAAAAGTGCATCTAACTTGGTGGTGTGGCATGTGGTGGCTGGGTTAGAGATGCAGCTGAAGGATTGTGGGTCATGTCCGCTAACGTCTGGCCAACAGCTACTGTGTGCAAAACTGCTGGTTACTTTAGGTCACCATTTCGTCTTCCAGTGGAAAGTTCTCCGGTGGATGATTTGTGGCAGCTTTTAAAAGTGATGCAGTGTAGAGAACCAGAATATCGGCTAGATTTAAAGAGCTTGCGAGAAGACAAACGTGAGTATAGCCAGGCAGGAGTACTCACCTGGTCTGATTTTGACAGGTTTCACAGCAGGCAGGTGTTTAGGACCCTGAGGGGCCTAGGATGGGGGTGAATACGTCCGTATAAATGTAAACAAACCAGGTGTCTGACCCCACTCCGAGTTATGCCTTTGCCTGCAAGAGGAGTTGCACTGTGTCCCTGGTGGAATTGAATTTATTTTGAAATTGAAATGTTGCGTCTTGGTGACAATGCCTCTGATCCCTGTAAAACTAATTTCTCACTTAATACTGCAGTTTCCAGGGTGTGGGACAGCCGTGCTGTGCTTGTCTGTCCTCCCCATCCGGTGATGAGCGAAGGGAAGCATGCATTCGCAGCCTCGATGCATCGTGGCCAAGTTGTGGAAAGTTGCAGAATATTTGCATTATCTAATAAAAACGCCGCATCAATATTTTATCACAGGTTCATTGTTCAGTATGCTCGCCTTGTGCAGTTTATTGTTGAGAACAGCAGCATGGGAGAAGGGGTACTATTTTTGTCACGCTTTTTATGTGTGTTATGGTACAAAGATATTGAAAGGTGTAAAGATAGTTCTGCTTGTCTGGAGGTATAACTGCCTTTTGCTGTAGGCCCATCTTCACACCCTCCCATCTATGCCCAAAATATGAACGACGTGGTACTGTTTTTCGCATCTCTGTCAATCGTCTTTTGTCCAAGGCCCCATGAAATATTCACTAGCCTGCCCCTCCTCCTCCCCAAATTGGATGGAGGTGCGACAAGCAGATGAATGCATGCCGGTTAAGGGTGCTTTCATTTTGGAGTATGAATATTTCAGCATCAGTAACTAAGGAATAGCTTGCCATGCTATTGTTTTATCATCCCAATCTACGGGCTGATCAGGCTTCACCAGTGGCCTATCTCTTACACAGACACGGGTAACCCAAAGCCTCATATTCAGCACCACGTTGATGGCATGGCAGAGGGAGACGTATGTACGTAACCGGACACCGAACACAGCCCCGCGGTACCTCTACCCTTCCAGTCAGTCCACTTGCTGGAAGAAGCAGGTGTCCGGCTCCTGAAGATGAGTGTTATGTACAGAGGAAGCAGAAACTATGGCGTAATTCGCTATTGCTGAATTTAAATGACTTATTCACACTTTTCTGCTTTCTTACTTACACTTTTGTTTGCCACTATGTCCTGAGTGTTTGGATCCGACTGAAAAATCCCCTTAGGGTCCCCGGAGTCGATCTCCTTTGTCCATCGTGCTGCGAGGCGGCGCTGGCGTCTCCGTCACGATGCACGGACTCCCGTGTGGTGCCCTAAAGACTTGCTTCGGGAGTGCCGCGGACATCTCCGGCGACCCTGTGCCCCCTGAGGAGGAGGCCATCATAAGGCAGCCGGACGCGCATGGGACAGCGGGACCCCGGCCCCCCGATGTGGAGCCACTCCGTCTCAACGGGACCACCTGCAACTCCAATGGCCGTGGATGTCAGTTTGTTAACGGAGGGTCCTCCCCCGGTCAGCATGGTTTCACCGGTTGCCAGGACAACAACAGCCCAGATGTGCAGACAAACTACCCCCATATACCCCGGCCCTCTATTATCAGACAGCCAAAAGTAAGTGACTCCTTTTATTAATCTGGAGAGCCATGTGTAAATTTTACTGCATTAAACTAAGATCACCATTCACGGTAAATTAGCCTGTTAGATATCTTATGCAAAGCAGCATCAGAGTAACTTGTGTGTTGTCTTTGCCATTTTAATTGACTATACTGATTGAATGTAACATCAGTGATGAGACCAAATCAGCCTGGCAAGAAGTTCAAATTACGATTTGAAGACCACTTGTTTCGATTGGGCAATAAATGATTAAACTCCCATATAAAAGCACCTGCCTCATAAAAACACAATAACAGCTCACTTTAACACTTAAGCAAAATCTAATTTAATTTGAAAGACTATTTCTAATAGTGAACATGATCTGTTTATAAGATTAATTAAGTGCCCTCACCCTTGAAGAAGTCAGAGCCGATGTGAGAGTGTTGGGAACCACCGCATTTCCGATGAAGTAGTGACAGGATGATAGGGTGGTGGCCTGGTTCTCTAATAGTAAGTGAATAGACCATGGAAGCAGGCCTCAGGAGAGGTCATAACATCACAAATACAAATCGAGTTTGGACAGCTTTCGTTACAGGAGGGTTTTTGGCAAAACTGGCACTACCCCATGAAAAAGGCATCTCTGACGCTCTCCCTTGCTGTAAGCTGTTACCCAGGCAGGTGCACTTAGGGTCATTTCAAGCAAATAACTGACAAGCAGTCCACTGTTTGCTGTAAGATGAGAGGAGATGAGAGTTATCACATAACACTTTCTACCCATCCGCACTGTTCTGCTGATGGTGGGCTGATGAAAGCCGGCCGGCAGAGCGGTGCCGGCGAGCACCGATAGTATTGTAGTATTTGTGGAAAATGCACCAGTTTCTATCAGCAGTCACAGGTGTTTAAGGTTGCATTGTGGTGTGAGCAGGCATAGGAAAACATTAGTGTTAAGGAAAATGTACGGATTCTTTTAAGTCTGATCTGGGGTAGCTTGGGGTGCCTCTCTGTACAGAGCAGACGTTAAAGTCAACCACTAAATTGGTGCACGGGGGGGCATTGTGCCAGCTGCCTGTAATTAACTCCTCTTCCCAGTGTCCATTAAATTCCTCACTCATCATTGAGACATCTTGGCGTTGAAATATATTCCAGCATTAACCTGTTCACTCCGTCACGATGCATTATGTGAGGTGTAATCCAAAAAAGGACAACTACGTCTTAAGATACGTCTTTCTCCTGCCTCCAGTGTCTTGGTATAGTCGATTTTAACGTCGTTGATTTCTACACGCATTTGCAGTTGAATGTTGCCATGCTGCCGTTTCATAGAACCGGAAACCGCAGTATGTTATCTTCAACTGCCAAATACTGTAACACAGACACACGAAGGGGTTTCCTGTTCGGAGGCCCATGTGTGTGCTGTGAGGTTCAGTGAGGGGGGCCCATACGACCCCTCGTAAAGTACATGCCGGCTCCTTGCCGTCAAGCTGGAAGTGTTCGGCCAGCTATGAAGCGCTAACGCTACCGTCACATTAACACGACAAGTTATGACGTGCTGTAAATGGACCGCCGTATCTGAGGCAGCACAGACGCCTTTATTTATAGTATTAGCACTGAAATAAGAACAAAACTGATTTCGATAGAACTTGTTCCATTCGTTAGTTGTGACTGTGTAAGTGTGATATTTCGTTCTAATGACATCTTCAGCTGGGCGCATTAAAATGTGTTCTCATTCTAATGAGAGGACTTCTGAGATGTTTAAATGCTAATAAAAGTTATTCATAAGCATTTCCATTAAGAAGGATGGAGCAGATGGGATGAGGTTGGCAGAGGAGTTTGATCACCCAGCTAAGTGAGCCTGTGTCGATATGCTCACTCCAGAAACTTCACCACATTTTATTGGATAATATACCCAGAAGTCATGGAGAAGCTCCTGGTTTGACGGAATTGCCTGCAGTGAAAGATGTAGAGAGGTGTGTTTCTCATAATTGTTGTCCGCACTTCTCTCCACTGTTGTCATCTCTGACAAGGACTCGCCACAGCGGGTGGGATTAAGTGACGAGGCGTGCTACAGAGAAGGGGGGGAGGAGGAGGAGGAGGACAAAGAGGAAGAGGAGCCAGCCTCAGGTATGAGATGCATTTGTCACCTTCACTGTGGAAACCTGAATCAGTGTTCAGAGGATGGGATTGCCAGTTGTAGGATGTAATAAATCGGCGTTTAGATAACAATGATGAAAGTAGACCAAATTTTTTATGGACCAAAAAATCCAAGTCACTAAGAATAGAAATATATTTCGCAACAGTACCTAAGGAGTCACAACAATTTATGCATTACTCTGATTAAGCAGCGTACTTTCAGCTTAAGAATGATGCTAAAGCAATCACATTCCCTCTCACATATTGTAGTAACCTGTAATGAACAGAGAAGATCGATAATTAGCAAGTAATATTCAGGTTATCAATTAAACTTTTGATAAGTAAATGCAACTGACAAGCACTTGATTCTAGAATTTCGTCTGAATACTGCTTGCATTGAGAAGCCGTACAATTAAAATGAAACAGCAAACCAATGCAAAAAATAAAATAAAAAAAAAAACTTGGTGCAGACAGATGACCCCATTTGGAGAAATCTTTGTGCAGGTCAAATAATCTTGAGAAGCTGTCATCCTTAGTATCTGATTTGGGGTCTCTTTGAGGTAGGCACAGGGTGGTGACTTGGTGGTGCTGGAATTTAAAGCTCCCTCATCTTGAAAATCCGGTTTTAGGGTTCATGGACGTGCGCTGTTGTTTACGTTTACGGTCGCTTCCTCATGCCTGGCCTCGCTTCTCAGCATCATCTACGTATTCTGATTTGCTCAGCAAAGGAGGACCTGCCCGTCTGACATATGTAGGACCTGCCACTTGTTCTTGTAAACTGGACTGAACTGCCTCTCTCACCTGACTCTGGATTCTCTACTGTCTCCATCTCATACTTAGGTGTGGCACTCACACATTTAAGATGAGTGTCACTACAGAACATGAGGGTGTCCACCTGTAGAGTCTCTGGAGCATAAGGCTATGATATGGGATTCTTCAAAGTACCTCTTGCTTGTGCTCTATGCTGCATGGGATAGACTCTATCACATTCCAGTAGGACCTCATTAATTTGAGTGTGTCAGGCCTCAAACCAGTAACCTGGTAGACAGAAACAGGAGCAATGACTGTGGTTCACAGGCTCCTGGACAGTCTGAGAATCTCAGATGCCATGGAAGAGGGGTGTGGTGCAAGAACCGCTGAAAGGAACAGTCTTACCTCAGAGCCACCAGCAGGGGTCACTATGTCACACACGCATACAGGAGGTCTTAAGTGTGACAATACTAAGAAAGCAATTAAAAGAGCACATCTGAAACTCCTGAATTCAGTCAGGTTGGACAGCTACAAGGGAGCTGAGGATCATGCTAGAAGATGGCAGGGTTTCAGCTGCCGTACGAAAGTTTCACATGGAAACAGCCTTCCTGAGAAGCCATGAAATTCTGGGTAGTAGACAGGCCTCTGAATTTCAAGCAGTCCCTGAATGACAAAGTATCAACTGGCAAGAATTAATCTGTGCTGTATTGTGAACGAGAAATAACATGTTATTGATATTGCAAAGTTTAATAATGTAATATTTTAACTTTTGGCTCTGAAAACAATACATAAACTAACTGAAGAGAGTATACTGTATATGCCTGACTGATCTGAAGAGTAGCTGTGAGGACAGTTTCTGTCTTATTTGTGTAAATGTCGCCTTTCACCCACTGAAGATAAAAATTTCCTGTGAGGACCCCAGAAAACCATGGTATGATATCATTGGCCCACAGACCATGACATCGCCTGCCTTGCAAGGCTGGCCAACTTTGGGAGGAAAAGACTCCCATTTTGTCCAGCCCACCATCTACACACCTGAAGAAGGTAGTGGGGGGCTTGTGAACTGGCTCAGTGGGCCTAAGGTTTGGGGGGAGAAAAGGGTCTGCATGTTGTATAAATAAATTTTGATTTGATGCACTGGACTTCCAAAATAGAAGTGACTTTGTAGAAGACGGACTTGCTGAAATGTTTGTATCCTTCCTAACACGATTGTGATGTTGCTTTGGTTCTTTTGGAGCGCTATTGTTATTTTAACCCTTTGTCTTTCTGCAACGAATTCGCAAATGACTACATCAGTATTCCGACCTGACCTTTTTAGACACAAGGCTTCGGCTACAGGATTTCCTGTCCTCTGAGGAGCAGGTTGGCCTTGTAGATGACCTATTCCATAGGAAGACAATGACAGACTCAGCAGAGTCCTTAGTGAATTAGTCCTTAGAATGATAGCATGAGAAACATATGTCAGTGATAGAGATGTCAAAAACCACTGAGAAACGGACAATAACATCATCTCTGCTTACTTAAGACGTACAGCAGAGCTGTTGCAGTAGTGGCGGAACTCACCCTCATGTGATAAGGCTGTGATAAGATGTTGAGTCGTTTTAGTGCAATTCTCCAAGCCTGTGACAAAATTTGATATAATATTTCTGTCACAATTCACAAATATTAATTTGTATGGGAACGCTAGAGTCCAAGGAAAAAGTTATTTCTTTTGGTCCAGAGGACAATATTACCCAGATAATTATTTCTCAATTTTCTGCGCAGATGTACAATACGAGTCCTTTGTGAGGTTACGTTTCTGGTGTTTTCCGGGTCACTTGTATTTTATGGCTTTTAAAATATCATTTGGGAACCACTCCCATTTGTTGGATGTGCCAATTGTTTATATAAGCTTTGATGTTACAATTAGAGGAACTTACGTAATGGGGAGGGGGGTATGGTGGACCTATGGGGAAAGTGCATAAAGTTTACAAGGGTTGAAGGCTGGTCAGTTGTATCTAACGGCTCTCCATGCATTCACAGCTGTGTGACTGACTGTGTTTTTTATGGACAGATCACCTAGGAATGAAATGAAGTCGCTCACTTAGAATTAAACAGCACACCTGTTTTTCCCCAACAGGAAAAGTAAAGTGGTTTAAAAAAAAAAGAAATTCCATCTCAAACAGCACGGTCCCCATGTTGGCATTGTGAAGGTGTGCCTGGCTGTTCTGTTGTTCAGATGTCATGATGTTGCCACATGATTTCCATGACACTCACCCCCACGTGAGGCAGGCTGAACTCCCCCTTACACATCTTTGTTCCACAGCTTGTGGTAGCTGTGTCTCAGAGCTGGGGGGACTTTCCGTCAGTCTTTTATGCCCTTTAGCATCCAAAACTCAGTATCATTGCCTCTCCTTACAAAACAAATTTCTATGTAACCAAAGATTGAAACTGCGCAGAATCAAACTGAAAAACCACAACCACCTCAAACACAAACCTGCTCTGTATATGAATGAGTGAATCTTCAGTAAATATAGATTGTGGGCTATTATCTGAGCTTTACAGCAAGGAAATCATTTTGCTTGCATGAGTTACAGTGGTGCAGGTAGAAAGGAGAGCGTCTTGCATTAATGATGCAGCGAGAGTGGCTAGAGAGTGCTTTGGGAGTTAGTGAAGGTGTGGGAGACAGGGAAATGACGTTGTTGTCCCAAGGGCCTGGTCGAGGTGCAATGGGAGCGTTGCAGTGGCGGATTTAAGCATGGTGGAGATGGGCTACTAGCCAGGGTGTGCCACTCCCCAAGTCACTCAGGGCACTTCAGGGTGGTTTTGCCACCCCGTAGTCCAGAACCACCAATGACTGGGCGCCTACTAGTGGGAGCTCTCGGTAGAGACCCGCCAAAGTGTCATGACTGGGATGCAGGCTTGTTTGTGTAAATATAAGAGCAGTCAGCTGAAATCCAGAAATGTGGAATAAGAAAACACAACTAAATCTGGAAAACTGAAACTAAATTAACTTTTATTTGTTCCCCTACTGGAACATCGAATGGTATTTTAGTTGGACTAAACAAGCTAACATGCCATATCTTGCTTAACCAACACCCCACACACACACACACACACACACACACTTGTGATTTCTTGGTATTAGTGTTAGGGTTTCTGTGATATCAGTAATCTTTAACAGATGGTTTGTGATGATTGGAAACATGCTTTTTTGGGTGGTAATGGTGTCACTGTGAAAGGGGAGTGTATAATAACACAACTTCGTTGTTACTAGCAACGTGGGATTTTCAGGGTTTCATTTTTTGTTTTCTGCTTGGGTGGTTGAAACACCAAGTAAGGGACAAACCACCAAGCTCATTCTGCCTGAACTTTATAAGTTTTTAAAAATAAATTAAATTTAAAGACGTTGGCCATGCTTTCACTGAAATAACTAGGATTTGCAAATTTGAAGATACAGAAAATCCAGAATTATAATCCAATTTAAAGTCACAAAAATATAGTGCTCTATCATGCTGTATCATTTACTCAAAAGGATATTCTATTATTTGTTCATTCAGCACCAAGGTGTCGATTTTCTATCTTTAATCTTAGAAACAGCCAGTTAAATAGTGATAGGACAGAAAACAGCAACGTTGCAGGTTCCTCATTTCTGCAAAAATGACACGCCTTTGCAGGCGTTCAGCGTTAATAGTGCTGTTTTTGTTTGTTTGTTTGTTTGTTTGTGAGCTGTTAAAACATTGACAACCACAAATCTCAATTCGATTTTCAAACAGATGCTGAAAGCCAGCTCCAGCACGCCTAAACCGGGTCTACGGCCAAACAGGTCAGACCGCTCAAAGCTCAGCCGGGCCATGAAGGCGGTCCACCCCCCAACCACCCTGCCTCCTCCTCCTCCTCCTCCCCCGCCGGGCCGTTTAAAGGGCCAGGGGGGCCGGGCCGGTCCCCTTCATGACTCCATCTATTCTCGGTTACTATCCGTGCTGATTGAGGGGGACCGGCTGGCTTTCAGCGATCCTTATTCTGTGTGAGTGTTAGCTTCCTCAAACTTGACCGAATTCTACATCTTGCTGCTTTTTCCTGCATCGACCGTATTTGGCAGTAAAACGAAACAAACTTCCGACTCCGGAGGCTTTCGATGCTGATCCGTGATGGTGTTTTTAATTATGGCAAAGTGCTCTCTTAATCATTTTGTTAATCATAGACCTCTGATTGTGCACATCTTTCCCGCATCACGTTGTGGTTCTTCATTGAAATGGTGAAATGTGCAGGAATTAAATTGAACTCAAGCCGCTTGAAATGAATTTAAGGTCAGTTTTGAGCCTTTATTTTTTTTTAAATTAAATAAACCTTTAGGAGGACTAAAGGGCCACGTTTGTAATATAAGATTATTAATGGTTAAAAGGAACCCCTGAGTACGACACTCAGAGACTTTAGAAAGTAGTTCGTGTGTTTCTATGTTAACAGTAAACAGCCTATGGCTTAAAAGCATTAAGGGATTCGTTTCAGCCTTCTCAGTGTTCCTTTAATATTTGCATAGCTTGCTGGTGTTGAGCGTTTATGAAACCAGTGATTAATCTGAAGTCACTATTATAAAACACAGAAGACCCACGAAGCAGGCTGTAGTCGTCGTTTAAGCTGAAGACACCTTCAGGTGTCACCAGTGACCGGGACTGCAGGTGACAGTAATGGAACTCCTGTGTCCTTAATGTGGACTGGAAGAGCGTCTTAAGGCAAGGAACCTGGACTCCGTCTGATTTATGGTGGGAGAGGCTCTGTTTTTGTAACCTGGGTGACGTGTATTTTAGTGTCTCAATGTGTTCTTATTTGCCGCTATGTCAGTGCTTGGCTGAGGGTTACGGATGAGTCTGACCTCGTACCACAGAATGTCACTCGTACACCCTGAGTCCCTTCTCTCTTCTGAGAAGTCACTCATGTCTGCGCATGATTCTCCTTGCAGGGACTTGTCCTCTGACTAAGCATGTCAAGCGTTACTAAGATTTAGATTGAAACTGTCAGTTATATTCTGACTTAACATAAGGGAGGGTTTAATTAATTTTTCAGCACTATAATGTTTTTGCGTCAAAGGTTCCAAATAATATCAGGTCTGGAGGTTGAATTTTTCCACCCTGTATACAATTATGATGAATTTCATAGACTATTGGTTGATTGGGAAATTGGGTTTCGTGTATCGCTGATCCTGGACCTTTTCATCTTGGAGTGTGTATGGCTGGTAGCCTCACAACTCTGATGAAGATGAAATCTGGATCTTTCTGCCGCTAACAGTTTGAGTCAGATAACTTCCTGTGTGTCAAATGCTTTCTCTCAGCTCTTTGTCAATGCAGTTTCAGTTTTTCTCATCTCTCTCTCTCTCTCTCTCTCTCTCTCTCTCTCTCTCTCTCTCTCTCTCTCTCTGCCACGATCTTGCCCTTTTATATAAATGAAATAATAACTTTTGTCCACTGCG
>JAACJT020000021.1:18284044-18296821 GCA_009936485.2 Gymnarchus niloticus | reverse complement strand
TCTGGGTGCAGACCAGAAAGCCACTTCTTAGCGGGCGCTGGACGCAACTGTCCCCCCTTGACACCCCCCCTTGTAATGATTGAGACACCCCCCCCCCCCCCCCCACTCCTCCTGGGCCTCACTGGAACGATGCCCTGGATGCTAGTTGCAGCGGTTCTGCCATTCAGTGTTTCCTGCACTTCGCTTCCCCTCACCGACACGCTCCAGGGGCGGATTAGCACTTTTGGTTGGTTTAGCTGGCTCAGGCCTCAGCCTTGGCAGCTGTTGGAAAGTGTGTGTGTGTGTGTGTGTGTGTGTGTGTGTGTGTGTGTGACCGTGGCAAGAGGCCCACAGCTCTGGTTGCCCAGGTTGAAACTGGAGAACGATGCGATGGCACGGCAAATGTACGATCGTGGCCCAAGCAAATCAGATATCATCGGGACACTGGAATGTTCAACAGGAAGCGTGTGAAATGTTCCCACCAGTAGACTGAGGCATATCAGCTCTGACAAATTGTACCGTCCTTTTTCCTGGCTTCCACTTTGTTTCCTTAATTTCTAATAAATATGAGATCCATATTTTTTTTTTTTTGGCTGTCACAGGTTTGTAAGGTTTTTCAAGTTCTGCTTCACATACCGAGCATGAACCAGGCCATTTATTTTGATTGACCCAGGAAATTTCATGGTGCACAAATTCATTAGCACTGTTCAGCCAAGAGTGGTCTGTAAAGGTGGATTTTGATTTTGTTACTTTTTCCTTCGCTTAATCTGTGACCCTAACAACCGTGTCTCCTTAAGTCCCTCAGGTGAGCAGGGATGGTGACCTCTTCGTAGCCACGTCCATCCAGGAAGCCATTCGCAATGTGGACAGTGCCATTGACTCCACCAGGAGGGTCCTCTTCCATGGGTAGGTGTCAGCACTGTCCCGTGCTGCTGTCCACCACAGGAAGCCTGCAATGACAGTCACTTTTTCTCAGCGACTCACTTGCATGGGTTCCCCAGGAACGGGGCATTTAGGATTCTACGAGCTGTTTAATGCCGTGTATTCGGATGTCAGGTTATGGTGAATGTATGAAATTTAAAAATACTTGGATGAGAATTTTTTGAGAGTGAATTTGCCTGTGGCAGATCACACAGCAAGTTTTGGTTAAATAATGTGCTGGTATTTTATTTTTGTAAATAAACCACTATACAGTGCTTTCAAATTAGGGGGAAAGAGCCTTCACATCCACCTTGCTAAGATGTAAACCTCTAATGTTGCCGTGTGTTCCTCTGATATGTCGTACTGACCAGTCGTAAGGGAGGTTGACTGTCCCACCGCCTTTCTTCAGTGATTTATCTTGCACTTTCTCCCATTTACCTATAAGAGCCAACGAGGACAGGGGGCCAGATCACAGCTAGCATCGGGATTGGCTCATTGTTGGATGCGTTCCTCTTAAGCTCAGGTTTGGCACAAGCTGGCTGTGGCCATAGAGGATTTCCTGCCCCGGTTTAATGGCAAGCGCAGAAAATGCCCAGAAAACTCGGTGGATCGTGGGCTGACTTGTGGAGCAGGGAGAATGATTAGCTTTGCAAGGTGTCTGTGCGCTGTCTCTCTCACTCCAGGTCTAGTTCTGGTATTGCCATCTGGCTGGGAGAAGGCCTGTGGCATAACTACAAAGCATGGGATTTATTGGATGGAGTCCTTCCTGTCTGTAGATGATTTGAACGTAGGAAGCCTGTTTTGGCCTGCTTGAAGAAAACAGCATGTCTACCCTGAACATCCACCTACCCTTCGCCTCCATTTGTCCCCACCCCAGTCATTGGATTCCCTGACCCCAGGCTACTCTATGTGCCAAAGGTTCTCATGAAGAATCTCACACACAGAAGTTCCAGGAGGTGCCAAGATGTAGCTATGGCAACTGGTAAACTGGGCATAAACGGTGCGCCAACTCCATGTCTCAGCCGGGAACGTTATGCCTGCTTGGGGCGAGGAGATAAGAGGTCAGGGAGGGTAGGGGATTCGGATCAAAGAGTGATGACTTCCACAGTCCAAAATGGAGTCCTTGCAATGAGTTTTGCCCTTCTTTTAGTGCAGTTCAGCGTTCATTACATATAAAACGGAACATCGTTGTGATCTGGTCTTCCATTTGCAACAGTTCTGCTGGAGACAGAGAGCTGGGCGTCTCTCAGATGAATCTTAATGAACGTCTTGTTTCTTTATTCCCGCTGGCAGTAGATGCCGTCTGCCCAAACACCTGCACAACCACCGTGGGGGTTTTTTTCATTTGTCTTGAGCAAAGTGGGACGATCATGCGGGAGTGGCGGGAACATTCAGCCGATTAAAATGCCATGTTCCTGAGCACCATACTGACAGCTCAGATCTTCTGTGCAGTCAGAGTGATGGTTCTCGTTAGGCCGCTCCAACAGTTTCGGAACATTCAGGACCAACTTGCACCTGCCGAACAGATGCATGCTGGGAACATTTCCTGCTGTTTATATTGGCGAGGCACTGAGTTCCCAGGCATGTAAAAGGCTGCATCAAAAATACCTCCATAAATCACTGCTTGGCTATTGTGGGAGCAAAATCCCCTTGTAAGGGCATCAGCGACTACTCCATTTGCGAATTTCAGCACTGGGTATGAAGCCTCCAGACAGTGTTTCCGTACCTGAAGTTCTGTGCTTGCAAGTGAGACTAAATATGCCAAAGACCACCTTTTTACAAGACCACACTATTCCTTTCGGAACCTTTCTCCCATTTAAGTATTGTCTAAGTCCAAATACCCTTCTTGCCATCAGTAGCTTTTCTTGTGAAATACCTGGATGCGTGTGGGGGTTGCTGTTGGGTACGTCGTCCAACTGCATCTCTGTGCTCTGGAGAGCTGTGGAGGAAATTAAGCAGTTTGGGGAAGATTGCATTGGGTCATGAAACAGCCAGGGTTTTATTTAAACCAGAAAGGAAGTGCGCACAGGCAGTGTGTAACTCTGCCTCTATGCCACGTTTTCCAGGATGGTGTGGACAGCAACGCGTGACCCATATCAGGACACGACAGTCAGCACCTTTCAGCAAAATCATCGCAATTAAGGCAATAAACTCCGAGCATCTGAGGAAATCTCATCACCCTTCCCTCTCTCTCCCCCTTGGGGTACCCCTCCATATACAGGAACCCACGGACTCCTGCTGAACTTCTGGCTCTGTTTCGATACCCCCGTGACCCATACACGGTGGAGCAGGCACGGGCAGGGGAGATCTTTGAGCAGACCTTGCTTAACATCCAGAGGCACGTCAACCAGGGGCTCATGGTGGACACCAATGGCACGGGTGAGTGGCGGGCGTCACCCAGGCAGCCGCCGAGCCTCTCCCTGCTTAATGTTCTCCCCTTAAGTGTCATCATCCATGCCTTTTGAGTTGTAAAAGAGCATCCAGGTCCAGGCAGATATGAGCTGCCTCTCCGGTCGAAGGGGGTAGATTGGCCAGTGCCATCCGCTAGCTGGTTGCTACACTGAGTACCGATCTCACCAGACTCCCTGACACCAGGGGGCTGCACACGAGGAGGCTCCATGTTTTCTCTGCCATTCTGGGCAACAGAGCGCTTATTGTTGCTCGCAAGGCTCTTTCATAATGCGGAGGATTTCTGCCTGTCAGCAAAACGGCGCCGCCCACCTGGTGGCATGCCTCCAGGACTTCGACTCGCGTTTCTTTGATCTACATCATCTGTGGCCCTGAGTGCATCAGCCATTTGACTGTCAACAGAAACATAACAAATAAATTGTAGTAGCAATAAAAGTTGTAGTATTTGGCGGTCTTAATTGAAAACGGTTGCTATTTAACCGTACCGACAATCGTATAATGAAGCCGCTCTGATTACGTACTGCAAGTGGCAGTGAATAATCGCGCCATTTGTGTGTCGGTAGTCAGACTTTGTGCTGGCTCCATTTGCCCTGTACGTATTGTAGGCTCGGTCTGAAGACGGCTCAAAGGATACATTAAAGCCCGCTGGTAATTATATTCTCAGGATGAAGCAGCCTGGTTTTTATCTACTAGATGTTTTGTCAGCATGGTGACCTCAAGTAACCAAAGTACATCTTTAGCCAGCCACTTAACAAGGAAAACTAAATAAAACGCACAATAGTAAATGAAGACTGTGCTTCTCTGACATTTATCGAGCTTATTGAATATTCCACATTGTGTCCAAACACTTAACAAGACAGCCATGTTAATAAATAACATTATTTCTGATGGCACTCGTACAACAAAAGCAGGCAAATCAGGCAACCCTTTGTTTTTATGTGTAGGAATCCTAATTTTTTTTTTTTTTTTTTTTTTTTTTTTTTATTGCTCTAAATATCATCTAAAGGCACTAGAGGACTGCGCCAGACCAGCTGAACTTTGCCAGTGCTGTACGACAGCACAGCAGAAATGCTCAGTGCTGAAGACAGTTTTCTGTGGTTGACTTCTGAGGACTTGCCATGCTGAGACTGCCTTATCCCCCCCCCACCTCGCTGACAGCTCTCTGATGGTCTTCCCCTAGCATTCCGCTACAACGACCTGGTGTCTCCCCGCTTCTTGGACATGATTGCCAACCTGTCAGGCTGCACGGCCCACCGGCGCGTCAATAACTGCTCCAACATCTGCTTCCACCAGAAGTACCGCAGCCACGATGGTACCTGCAATAACCTGCAGCACCCCATGTGGGGCGCCTCGCTCACCGCCTTCGAGCGCCTGCTCAAGTCCGTGTACGACAATGGCTTCAACTTGCCCCGCGGCACCATTGACAGGCTGCACAACGGCTTCCCGCTGCCGCTGCCCCGCCTCGTGTCCACCACCATGATTGGCACGGAGACCATCACCCCCGACAGTCAGTACACCCACATGCTGATGCAGTGGGGCCAGTTTCTGGACCACGACCTGGACGCCGCGGTGGTGGCGCTCAGCCAGTCCCGCTTCTCCGACGGGCAGCTGTGCAGCGCGGTGTGCACCAACGACGCGCCCTGCTTCCCCATCATGTTCCCGCCCGGCGACCTGCGGCAGTTGCGCAGTGGTGCACGCTGCATGTTCTTTGTGCGCTCCAGCCCCGTCTGTGGCAGCGGCATGACCTCACTGCTCATGAACTCCGTGTTCCCCCGTGAGCAGATCAACCAGCTGACCTCCTACATCGATGCCTCCAACGTCTACGGCAGCTCACGCCACGAGGCCGACGAGATCCGCGACCTGGCCAGTCAGCGGGGGCTATTGCGGCAGGGCATCGTGCAGCGCTCAGGGAAGCCCCTGCTGCCCTTCGCCACAGGCCCGCCCACCGAGTGCCTGCGGGATGAGAACGAGAGCCCCATCCCCTGCTTCCTGGCCGGTGACCATCGGGCCAATGAGCAGCTGGGCCTGACTGCCATGCACACGATGTGGTTCCGTGAGCACAACCGCGTGGCCACCGAGCTGCTGAGGCTCAACCCACACTGGGATGGCGACACGGTCTTCCATGAGGCACGCAAGATCCTGGGCGCCCAAATGCAGCACATCACCTACAGCCATTGGCTTCCCAAGATACTGGGCGAGGTGGGCACCAAGATGCTGGGTGAGTACCGTGGCTACGACCCCAACGTCAACGCCGGAATCTTCAACGCCTTCGCCACGGCCGCCTTCCGCTTTGGTCACACACTCATCAACCCTCTGCTCTACCGGCTGGATGAGCACTTCCAGCCCATCGCCCACGGCCACATCTCGCTGCACAAGGCCTTCTTCTCCCCCTTCCGCATCGTCAACGAGGGCGGCATCGACCCGCTGCTCCGTGGCCTGTTCGGAGTGGCCGGCAAGATGAGGGTGCCCACACAGCTGCTCAACACCGAGCTGACGGAGCGCCTCTTCTCCATGGCGCACGCCGTGGCGCTCGACCTGGCCGCCATGAACATCCAGCGGGGCCGTGACCACGGGATCCCCCCCTACAACGATTACCGGGTGTTCTGCAACCTGACGTCAGCACAGACCTTCGATGCGCTGAAGAACGAGATCAGAGACCCCGGCGTGAGGGAGAAGCTGCAGAGGTACGGAGAGGCCGCTTGAGGAAGTGGCAAGAGTCCGATGCAGGATTTAACATCGTTACGCTTCCTTTCTGGAAAACCTGAACCCGTTAGATGAAAGAAATGTGTTATGGTGTTTTTCAGATAGAAATGTGACTGCCCCGTAGATACCTGAGTGACATTATTTCTTCCACAACACGTTAAACCCTTTATGTGAAACATCTGACTTTAGCTACATTTTTTTTCCTACTTGTACAGCTGGGTTTATTTTCATAAACGTTTAGCTGCAACAGGGGATTTTTGCTGTCCTGTGACATAATTCCCCATACGACTGTAATTTTTCAAAATGATCACTACAAGGTAATGCGTTCAGTCTGAATACCTTCGTGAAAGAAATTAAAGGAACAAAAAATAAAATAATATCAGGCTCATTTAAAACAAATTAATAATTGTGAATATTTATGCACTGCCATCGCATTTATGGTTGTAGTTTTTATTCCTGGTTAATTTATAAAATGTTCCACCTATCACCTCTGGCTTGGCCTCCTGGTGAGACTCGACCCTACAGCCTACCGTCGCGTGCTTGCCTTTATCCGCTACGCGTTCTAGGACAGCTCACTGTACTTGGCTTATTCACCGTCGTCCTACTGGCTCTATAGTGACCCCTCCTGGGCGGTGGTTGATTGCAGGCTCTACGGCACTCCTCTGAACATCGACCTGTTCCCCGCACTGATGGTGGAGGACCTGGTGCCTGGAAGCAGACTGGGACCCACTCTCATGTGTCTCCTGGTGACCCAGTTCAAGCGCCTACGGGATGGAGACAGGTATGCTCCCACAGGGTCATCTCCAGCCTGTGTTACCCTGGCAACACGAACGTGCACTCGCCAGCATTTCCGTATGTGATATACTCCAATGGTAACCAGTGAACGATTCCTTCTCAAGCTTGTAAGAATGAGCTATACACCCTGTGTTTTGGATGGTTTATCTGGATGTGGCTTCTGTTGTGGATTAACTAGCTAGCTGCCCACAATTTGTTGAAGTCCAATCAGTCCATTCTCTCTCTCTCCCTTCCTCCTCCCCCCCCACCCCCCCGAGACAACAGGTTTTGGTACGAGAATCCAGGTGTGTTCAGTCCCGCACAGCTAACACAACTGCGCCAAGCCTCCCTGGCACGAGTGCTGTGTGACAATGGGGACAACATTACACGTGTGCAGGCGGACGTGTTCCGTGTGGCGGCCTTTCCCCATGGCTTTGGAAGCTGTGAGGACGTGCCCAAGATCGACCTTCGCCTGTGGCAGGACTGCTGTGAAGGTATGCATGCCGCTGCATTTTATAGCTGCGTATGGGTGCCTTTCGCCTCAGCTCAGTTTTGCGGTATATTTTAGTCATTTTACACTGACAGACAAACCCCCATAGCAATATTTTTGTTTTGAAATTTAATATACGCGGTGTAAATAGCGACGTGCCAGTAGTCTAATTCAGCGGCAGCCAACACGGCTCTTTGCGTGTGCTTGTTCGGCTCCTTAATACCATCGTGATTTTGCCGGCACCCCACCAGCACCAGCACACCATTTGCTCACTTTTCTCACAATGCCCCCCCCCAGGTTCGCATCTCTCTGGACCTCGTGTTTCTGGCTGTTCTTGTCCAACTGGTTGGCCACCCCCGGTCTAATTATGCCTTAGTACAGTTGAGACATTTTCAACAGATCACTTCTAAAAACAGCCCGGAGTGATTCACGGCTTGCTTTTTGTTGTTTTACAGTATAGTGTCTTTTCCTTGGCAAACCACCCATTTAAATGGATGGCCATAGGAAATGAGTCCAGACGCTGGCTTTCCCCCGGTTCTGACTTGCAGCTCCAGCCTGGAATAACATCAGTGATTGGCTCATTACGTCAACCGTCATGAGGCCGAACCGTTTCGCCTGCTCCGACCTTCCTCTCAATCTCAGTGCTGAGCAATTTGTGTTTATAGACATGCTTTGGATATTTAAACAGATCAGTTAATCTGTCTGTCGTTAGGGCCGACGCAGATGGGCTGAGGGTGAATATTTGGCTGTGCTGAAACAGCAGTGGTTTACATTCCTTGAGGGCCAGGGGTTTGGGAACACTTTGCTCACAGACCGTGTATTTATCACATCCCACCCGTAAGGGGTAGAAGAAGGGGCTGGATGGGGAGGAGTTTGTCAGCTGGCTTGGGTGATGCGAAGAGGCAAGTCACTGCATGTACAGTTGATGGACTTGAGTTCCCTATCCCCAACCGCCTGGCTCTGTCCTACTGAAGGGCAGATATGGTCAGTCGCAGGGAAGGGGGGGGCTCTTATGCCTCAGTGAAACACTATTATGTGTCAGTTTCCGTGGCTCATTTCTCCCCCCACCCCCTGCAGCGCGTGTTAATGTTCCAGCTCTGTCCTAGTTTCCGGGGTGACGATACCGGATGTTTGTTTACATGGTCTTTCTACTCAAGATGAACTGCACTGGCTTGGCGCAGTCATGCCAAAGAACTTATGAATCCGCTCGACTTGCTGGGGTTCTCGTTCGTCTGAGAAGTTTCCAGAATTCGCCGCGCTTTCATGGCGTTCATGCTGCCTCATTCATGTTTAGTACCATAGGATGTGGGAATGTGTGAAATGTTTACATTAGCCGTAATCTCTAATAAAAGCAAGAATTTGTGAGTTGATGAGGCTGGTTGATTGATGTAGGTGCCTTCGTTACTGCGTGGTTCACGGACGGTCTCACTACAGCCGCTGTATTGGCCCTGTGGGCCGGTGAACTTTGAACATTCTATTTCTCCCTCTACACTTACACCACCGGTGGGAATTCATCAGAGATTCTTGTGTTTTTCAACTTTTCCAGCATCCAAGAGGAGAAGCTTCGATGCCAACATGTAATGAGCTCTATTTAGATATCCACGCCAGAAATGGCTTCTTAATTATATCCAGCCAGCTCCTTGCCTGTTGAGTGATAGGGAATGTCTCTTAAGTGTCCCTGATTTTAATGGAAGTTTAATACAATCATTAATTAAAGGTTACCAAATCCCCTGAACCACCGTCATTTTTTTTATGCAAGTGTTGTCTGTGCCAATTGAAGCCCTCCCCCACCATTCCTTCATTAAGTTATAAAACCCTGTGTTCTGGCCATATTGCCCCGCCCCATTGCCCCTCCCCGCCTACCGAGCTGTGGGCCGTCACCGTTCCACCTTCCTATGCGCCGCAGCTGTGCGTGTGACCGCTGCGGCCCTGATCTGAGATCCAAGACCTCGAATACTCGTCAGCAGTGCTGCCACACTCAGTCCTGGCTGTGACTCGAGAAACCACAGGAAGCAGATTTGCTGCTATGTGGACGTCATTTAAAGCGGAAGAGGCAAGACAATGTTCGTCAACACAGACAGACACTACACGTGGTTGTTGATGAGCTTGTTTTTCTTCTGATGTTTGGCTTTTTTACAGAAGGGTGCAGCAGAAATTTCGTTTTTTGTTTTGATGTCAGTCCTGCTGGGCCTATCTTTAAGATGCGAGTACAGAAGCTCTTTGTAACTCGGCTTGTACCTCATCGCGTCCACAGACTGCCGGACGAAGGGGCAGTTTAATACCTTGTCCTACCACTTCCGAGGCAGACGTTCCGCAGACCACAGCTATGCCGAGGAGAAGACGAACAAGACCTCAAACGAGATGGGAGACGTCAGGTAAAAAGGCCTTGGGATTCCGTTTGGTGTAGTCTGACTTGGCTTAGCATTTCCTCTTCTGGCCAAACCACTGAAATCCATCATCTCCAGTCCTGTACTATAACCAGCGATAATGTTTCTTTTGTATGTTGTAATGAAGAAGCGTTGAAGATGCCCGGGAAAGGCTTTCGAACACATCACTCTCCCCAAAACTGCACGCCGAGTCCCCAGTGAATGAGTTTCAGGACTTCATCGCCGACATGCAGAAGACCATCGCGAGTTTACGAGAACAGGTGTGCAGGTCTCACACAGCAGCAAGATCTCATCTTACTTATGATATTTGTTTCTGTGGCCCTTTAAGGAGAGTTAAAATAAATATATCTTCTCATAGTTTAAAACCGTGCCTCTCTAGAGCAACGTGGAGGGTCCGCTTTAAGTCAGGACTAGATTTGATAAAATATTAACCTTTCGGATCCTTCATGTAGATATCCAGTTTGGGTGAAACTGGATCGATCTTGCGGGTGTTGGCTGCGATGAAGTTTTAGACAGGGCTAATCTGAACATCTTATTGTGAGTATGGATTTAATTAAGTTGTCAGCAGCGAAACATGCTTAAAGGTATGAAGTCATGCACCACTGCACTCTGTTCTGAGTGGGGTTTAATGTATTAGTCCGATCGCTCACATGATCTGCATTACAATGAAATCCTTCTGGATGGCTGCAAGCAACGTGACAGCACTGCGTTGGCATCTGTGTGAAATGCGCATTGGGCCAGGTGCAGGGAGGGAGTCTGGCGATGACTTCTGAACCCGATTCCCCCACCCGCCCTAGATTAAACGGCTGGAATCCCGGCTGAGCAGCTCCGAGTGCGCTGACGAGGAGGGCCGACAACGCACCAGCTCTGAGAGGTGGAAGACGGACCCCTGCACGACGTGCGAGTGCAGAGTACGTATTCTGTCCTCCCCCAGGACAAGCTCTCCTCCTACCTCACCTGGTACCACCACGTTATGAATACCAGTCCAAATCCTGCCTGTTTCCCCAACACACAGTTTAGTGTCTCCTCTGGGTCCATCCATCCAACTTCTAACCAATTATCCTTGTCAGTGGAGCAGGCTTGGAGCCTGCTTTTCTGTGCTTATCCCTTCTTTCCAAATGCTTTAAAAACAGTTGCTGTTTATCCTGGTTTCATTTAGCAGGCCTTTCCTGTTTGTCTCTTCGTTCCCAGAACGCTCAGGTCACCTGCTTCGTGGAGACGTGTCCAGCTGTGGACTGTCCGCAGCCCGTCAAACTAAAAGGAGAGTGCTGTCCTGTGTGCTCAAACGAGGCGGGGAGCAGTGTACTGGGGGCGTGAAAACAAGGGCACCCTGCTCATGAACAACATGCCAGGTTACACGAGAGACCTGCAGGTGGTGCCACACCCACCGGCATCTAATCGCCTCTAATTTTAGTTACTATTTTTTTATTATTATTTTAATATTTGTGTTTTGGTTTTCATACCCCCACCCAAGGCTGCCGAACTGAGACTTGGTTTTATCGCTGGCAACAATGCAGCAGTTTCTGGCAAGTCTCCTCCTAAAGTAGGCGTGTTGTGCCAGCTCCCCGTCTCGCGGAAGCCGTCGAGGGGTCACCCGCACACACCTCATCGCTATGCAACACCCCAACACCTGGTCAAACGACATGGACGGTCGCACTGCAGTCAGTAAGAAAGGGAAATAGGAGGCATACGGCTCACCTTGGTTTACAAAGCTTCCTCAGGTTAGAGATGCGGGAAACTGGTGCTAACTTTTGTTTTTCTCCCCCCCCCACTGATTTTAGTTACCAATTACTGCCTTAAGTATTTTTGATTTTATCTTTACAGTATGCAAAGTTTTTATATATGCATTCAATATGTGCCTTTTAATCTTAAATCACATCTGAAACAACCTTTTATAATTGCTCTAAAGACATTTTATATACAAAATGACAAGAGTTACTGCAGCTTATACTAAACATTTGAGGTGCTTTATATCAGTTAAGTCTATTTCCCGATTGTATTACATGCTTATGTATGAGGATAATGTGAAGACTTTTTTTTTTTTTTTTTTTTTTTTTTTTTAAAAACAACTTTGTAATGGAGAAAAAAAATCTACTGATTACTTAATGTTTATTCTCCAGTCAATTACTTGGGTCACTGACATCTGTGATTGATCTTAATCCCCTTTTCTCGTAGTTTCATATTGACAAATTGTAAATGAGTGGTCTGTCCTCTTTGACTGCCCCGGTAGATGGGCCTTTTAATGGTCATGAGAGCTGTTCAAATCGAGTTTAGGCAGCCTTTGTATGAGACAGAAGACTGTTTTTCCTCATATTTCAGGTCAATCATGTTTTCCCCCACTCCCCAGATGTCTTCACATAGTTCAGTGGTGCACCAGAGCAGTATTTATAGTGATACACTGGTCCAGTTTCTACAGCCTTCATGTCACGCACTGAGAAGGGTCACTCATGTCCACGCTGAAGGATTTCCACCATACCTCACTACAGGCCTGTTTGTTTTTATTGCCCACCATTCCTCCACCTCCAGAGTCTTGTGATCCACTCATGCATGCATTCCTGTTATTTGACATATTTGGAATTTAATAGCCTCCCATTTAGGATGCCCACCTGTCTATGTAGGCCGGTTGGAAGGAGTGGCATTCTTCATGGAGGTGAGATGGTGGGCTCAGTACTGTAAAACGTTGTAAAACACCGCACTGGTTAACTTACTGACGACACGAAACCCCCCTCTCCACTCCTGAGCCCCACTGGCACTGGTTAACTTACTGACGACACCATGCCCCCCGGCACTGGTTAACTTACGATTTTTGAGAATTTCACATTCTGGCTCCTCTCTCCAAGAGCTCATAGTGAAGCAAGAAAAAATAAAGGTGATGTAATTTGGCATGACTGAGGAGCAGACGTGACATTCCTCCGGCCTTTATTGCTCACTAACCAAAGCCATGTGACTGTTCTTTTGGAAGGGGATACTGATCTTTCATTTGCTTTTTCTCTTTTTCCAAGTTTGGGATGAGAAAAGGTGGGGGGGAGGGGGGGGGGGGGGGTCTAAATGGGTGTGGGGTTTTTCGGTTGAAAGTCACGTTGTCTCTTGTCTAGTCACAGAGTTCACAGACCG
>JAACJT020000021.1:18254814-18283944 GCA_009936485.2 Gymnarchus niloticus | reverse complement strand
TGGGGACTGTGGGCCCGGGACTATGTAAAGCGCTTTGTGACCGTGCTTCGTGTTAAAAGCGCTATATAAATAAAATTTAATTGAATTGAATTGCATTAATCACTTCCAGATTAAACTGTTGTAATGCTCTGTTCTCTGAATGTTATTCCGGGTTGTTACACAGATTTCTGCTGGTGCAAAATGCTGCTGGAAGGGTTCTAAGTGGAACTAGGAAGTTTGATAATATTAGTCCAGTATTGTCACCTTTACACCGGCTTCCTGTTAAGTCCCGTGCTGACTTTAGAATACTATAACTAACCTATTAGGCCTTCCATGGCTTGGCTCCAGAATATGTGTCTGATCTTTTGGTTCCATACTACCCCAATGGTCTTCCAGCAGCGTGGGACTCTAGCTCACTGTCTATCACTAAGTCTAGTATTGAAACCCACCTGTTTAGTCTAGCTTACAGAGACCTTAGGTAGTTGTTCACTCCACAGCTAGGCTGTAGTCTGAGGTGTAGAGCTGGGTGGGGATCAGTACCATCGACTTTAGATGAACTGTTCTCTCGGTGCTGTCACTCCTGCATCGCACGTTGCTGTGTGTTGCTGGAGTGTCGGCACTCAGAGATTCCTCAGGCCTGAGTCCCCGATGGCCTCTTGCTGTTTTATTGCAATTATTCTGCCATCTTAAATTGGTACAGTGCTCATGTAGTTTTTTCTCTCCCCCCACCCTCGTTTCTGGGGTGTTTCTTCTGGAGGTCCAGATTCAAGAGATTCCCATATTTGCCTGCTGACCTACCATGCCCTCCCTCTCTATCACGTGTCCATCCTGACCAGCTTGCCATCATCTGACCCACTGAACCTACTCTTCAACCCGATCACCTGATGGCTTCCTCCAATATGCTGTTGTCACTTTGATTGTTCTGCCTCATTGTTGTTCGTTGTTGTATTAATGAACTTAATGACGTTGTCCTTCCCGGTGCCAGCCAGAGGCAGATGGGCCTCCCCCGTGAGTCTGGTTCCTCCCCAGGTTTCTTTCTCTTGAGGGAGTTTTTCCTTGCCGCTGTCTCCTTTGGCTTATTGTGTGGGGATCTTGGGCCCAGGACTATGTAAAGCGCTTTGTGACAATGCGCCTTTTTAAAGGTGCTATATAAATAAAATTGAATTGAATTGATCCAAAACAACACGAAACTGGGTGAATTTGGAATAACCCAGCTGTTACTGAGGTTGTATTCAGTTCTTTCCCTACATTCTCGGTCTTTATATGATTCAGAGACTGTTTCAATATTGGTATGTATCGTGTGTAGTCAGAACAAGCTATTTCTTGAAGATTTTGAATAGCAGTTTAAGATTCATATGCCTCTCTGACTAATCTTCAAGCTTTATATCTGGTGCATTGTCATGAGGGGAAGCCTTAAACATGAATTGTTTACTTTTTTTCAGTCAAGTATTTGCTCGTGATGCATATTGTAGCCTGTTGGAGTGGTTCGATGCTGCTCCTATGTGGACATTTTTTGAACTGCATGAGAGGGTCAACAGACAGTTGTTTTTAGCGGTCTCTAGTGGTCAGCAACAGCTCTACAGAATAACTTGTGTAAAGTTTCATCCTTGGTCTCAGCAAACGTCTCAGCCTCGCTGTTCTCTCACAAAGTAACAGGTCACAACTTAATTCAGAGACAAGATCAGTGCAATAATGGGTCTCCATTAAATTGGACAGATGTAGATTAATTCTTCATTAATTTTCTAAAAAAAATATTTGTCCCCAGTATAATATAGAAGGGTGACGGAAGATGAATGCAAATGTTTTGTATTTATTAGCGTTAGAATTTCCATCATCTGTGTTTCTTCATAATGTTAATGATCCTGTTTGTTTGGTTTCCTGGCAACTGCTGGGGGTTGGAGATGGGAGGAGGGGGGTCAACCCAAGAGTTCTTGGCTCTCCAAGAACAACCCTCCGCCTCCAGTGATAACAATGTGAAGTCACAGGGAGGGAAGCTGCTTTCCACAGATCAGGCCCCTTGTGTGTCTTGAGTTTTCCTCTAAAGATGTTCTCCCACTCAAGCCAGAAAACAGGTAATCCAGCCGTTACGAGCCAAAGCATCACGTTTGATTAGTTTTAAGTTTAACTCACATTGCATTTTGACCCTGGTTTAAGACCTGTGATTGATTTATGCACACACCCATCCAGGACATAAACAACAGGAAGTGGCTTTATTAAGATGTACTTATGTTACCTTGGCCAAATGTTATATAAACCATTTAGCAACCTTCTGCAAATGACTGTCATTAAATGTAACATTATACCAGACGTTAATGTCAAAGCCAATCAATTTCAGCAGCGCTACTCAAATTACTGCTATTACTTGTAATTCAGTAGAAACCATTTTAATGACAATGGAAATTATGTACGCTTGTGTATGGACAGTATAACATTAAAGCCTTTTTCGTGTTTCGCTCGACTCGGAATTTGAATGTATCAAGTAAAATATCCATAATGTACTAGTTATCACCAATAAATGTTTGTTGCTATGAAGCTATGAAGACTTTTCTGTCGATGGTTGGACCGTAAACATTCTAACGCACTGAGTCTGACAGGATGACTCTGCCACAGCTAGTTAGCATACTAGTGACACTGGTTCATGCCTAGCTCGCCTAATCAGTAGCAGCCTGATAATGACGATCTTGCTGCTTGAGAGACTGAGAGAGATCCAGAGATCCAGAGATCAGCACACTTGGCATGCAATTCTTGCCATGTCCAAATGAGCTGCTTTTGACATTGCATACCCTGCCAATGTTTGTGATCGCACAAATATGCTAATTGGATGTTGGTTAAAGGGTCCAACTCTACCTTGACATTTCAGCATTAAAAAAAAATTGGAAATGCAACATTTACAGAGGAGAAAAAAAAAATAAAATTCCATCGAAATCCCGTTAAGGCTTAAAGTTCTGCATAGTCACAAGCCTGGTATCTACTATGCAAGTAATCAAATGCTTATTTACTGTCAGGGTGTACTTTTTCAGTCAGGCTAAACTAAACATGTAATCAGGGTTAGGAAACCTTAGAAATTTGCAAAGACAGCTAACCAGCTGTATGTGAAGATACCCATCATTAGCTAAAGCTTCCCAGAACGACACAAGGCAAAGCCCTGTGAATGAGATGAAGAAATAAACTCGTGAACTTGGCTCATCGAACCACGAGACCGCAGGGAGCTAAAGAAACAAGTTACATCACACAGCCCTCTGAAATTACCTAATGTCAGGACTGTGCATTCACCTAGGAGAGCTTACTGAAGAGCAGAGATCAGTCTGAATGTACTGGACAAAACAGGCTGCTTGTGCAACCATGACGCAATTCACAAGTAAGTCTGGTGTAATTTGGCACCAGTGTATCCAAACACCTCACAGGAAATTCTTCTCAGCAGTTTAGCAACTTTTTTTTTCTGAATTCTGCGCAGGCAGCTGTATTGTATTGCATTAAGCTACAGATCATAATTCATCCATGGATGTGCTTTTTAATTTTTTTCCACTTGTTGTTTTTCACCCCCTCATTGGAAATTCCACCAGAAAGAAAACCAGTACTGTCAGACTTCTGTTGTGCAGGTCCGATATTTACAAGCTGCTGTTATTGCTTAAGGCTTTCGATTCCATGCAGAAGTGCCAAAGTATGAGGAGATAAAAAGTCTCTCCCTCAGCGATGATGGAGTTATTCCAAAACCAGCAGATCCTTGATAGCTTCGGCTGGTGAGGTGTGAGGAGGTTCAGAATGCTGCCTGCTGGTCCACCCCCAAAGCTAATCTGATGTTTGTGTGCACTACATCAGAAAAGAACCCCTTCATAACAAACTCAGAACCGAACCTGAAACCCCAATGAGGCCATCTGAAAGGAATGTGCTTTTGTACTCACCGTTTGAACAGAAGGTCTGGAGAAAAGCTAACTTCTCGCATTAATAACTGAAAGAAGGGGAAAAATTACTCCAGTAACTCAGCGACTCTGTACGAACTTCACAAAACCTAAAGGCACATCCATCTACTCGTTACTGGCCATGTCGCACCAATAGCTTATCGGTAATATGAAGCAAAGCGTAAATATCTGCTAAGTCGTTCAAAGACACATTTCAGATGACAAGTGCTAGATATGTTTTATCATCTGAAAATGTTATATTTATATGCTTATCTTATATACTGCATATAAGGCAAACATTCTTTAGAAGCCTTTTCAGATAAGTCATTTGCTCACTTCTTGAACCTTTCTGCACACCGTGGTGTTACAGTCTCTGTCTACGGAGACTACAGACAGCTTGTGTCATAGTGGTTTACAATCCATTCTCCAATTTGCCGAACGTTACTGAGCCACTGCAATGGAGAGTTTCTGTGCCGAACTGTGGTTTTCAGCAGATGTACAAATAATCTTTATATGCATCGAAAGAGAAACAATACGTTAAAATGAGTCTTTTATTCTGAGCACACAGTTTTGATTGAAATACATCAACAATTTGAAAGCAGTGTTATGTGTGTTATTAAATATAGTTAACGGTAAGAAGGAATTGGGCTGTGAACTTGTTGAAAAACGCTTCTTTCCAGTAATTTCTTTAAAAAGCAAGCTGTATTTTTACAGTCCATGTCCCGCGCATGGCACAAAAAACCTTCCCCGTCCACTTGCATCAGAACAAATTTAACACTGAGTCTGGATTTCAGAATTCATGTATCTTCTTGTCCCCCTGCAAAAAAGAAAAACAACAAGTCGCACAGATACAGAAGTATGAACTGCACCTGCAGAGTCCAGTTCATAGAAAATGAAACAAAAGACCGCTATTATACCATTCTGTCCGAAAAACCCCAGATTCTCAGATGTGTGTGGCACAGAAAAGCCACATGTCAGCTGAGGACATGGTAAAAGTGCTGTATTACTTTCTTGTTAGAGAAGAGCAGAAATTAAACTTTTGAAAAGGACCACCGTGCCAGCTTCTACCCGGTGTAATCGACATAGAAGACCGTCGACCTTGAGGGGGGATTAAATACCTTGAAGTGTTAAAGTCTGTCAGTGCATCGTAATGGTGGAGAGACACGGAACCCCCTGCGTCTCCGTAAGAACAGTCTTCTAGTCCGGCAAAGCGAGAGAACCGACGGCAGAGCTGGAGTGGGGGCCCGTCAGTGACTGACCGTGGTGCTTTTAGTATGGCTCGGTCTGATTCGGGCAGGGAGAGGAATTTAGGGCTCATGTGACGGCGTCCACTTTGAGGCTATATTAAAACAAAATAAATTTAAAATAATCATTATCACTTCGTTTTATTTTTAAAGTGACCTTAAGGATGTCACATGATTCCAGCAACCGTTGAGTCCTTTAGTTACGTAGTGCGGATTATTGCTCCGTTATATTTTAAGTTTAGCAAACATCGTCACCAGATTTAAGTCGCACGGGTTAAATGTTTATCCATGACCTCCTTTTGTTAATGTAGCTGTCTCTTCAGATCCATACCCCGGATAATAGGATCAGCAACGTATGAAGGTGTCATAAGATCAAATCAAAAATCACACAAACCCCCCATCATCAGGCCACTGTTCTCTGGGGGGATACTTAGACCAGACCACTTCTTACACAAGTTATCATGGAAGCCATGCCAATCCAATATATATTACAACTATGTCTTTAATAACGGGCTCTGATATTCATTTGCACAGTATGGCACACATAAACATTTCTTTTTAAAAAAGTGTAGTTACAAATTGTAAGTCAGCGTAAGGTGAGGCTTCCTTGTAAACTGATATTGGTTTGCATAGGCTGGCCGTTATGATTAGCATCACGAAGCATTACTATAATTTTGTGTAGATTATTAGAACTCTGTAATATTTGGAATTTTAAACAGACGATTCTTATAAGTGAACAATTTCCGGAAAACTGTATATATTCTAACAACGTTTACAAAGAGGTACGAAACAACCACGGGGGGTGGGGGTGGGGGGGGACACATCAAACCGCAAATATGCTGTTATTCCGACTTAAAGAATTCTAAACGTATATTAAACGGTACACATGGCCCAACGTTGTTATTTTAAGGCCTGGCCGAGTTTTATATGTTTTCACCCTCCATGCAATAATAAAATATTTGTGTGAAAACTAAACGTAACGGTTAACAGCACATACGGTTGAGGTTTTTTTTTTTTTTTAAACATCCACATAATAATAAAAAATAATAATCAGTATACGGTGTACATAGTGTCAACCACTTGTCAAATGCCAGGCGTGTTCCTGTCGGCTCTGTCTGGCAGGCTCAGGATGAAGGGGAAGAGGATGCCTTTGGCCTCGAACGGCGCTTTCAGGGGTTCTTCCTCAAAACGCGCATCTTCCTCGCCCACTAGGAACTGGAGCGTCTGGGTCTTGTTCACACAGTAGATGCAGTCTCCGATGACAGCGCACCTGAAGGGCGCGGGGTTGGCCTGCGGCAGGGACGCGCTGTCGTGCCACATCTTCACGATGGTGTTGTACTTGAACACGCTGATGCCGTGGTCGCGGTTCACGTCGAACCTGTAGATGAAGCTCTTGTAGGCCACCATGTCTGTGGACTTCTTCCTGCTGTTGTTGTACGGGCACTCCTGCCACTCGTCCCTCTTGGCGTCGTACTTGAGAAGGCGGTAGAAGAGAGAGCCACCCGACACGTATATCTCACCGCTGCAGGTCGTCGCTTCGTGGGCCACGGCAAACGCTCCTTTGGGGAGGGGGGCGACGGGGGTCCACCTGTCCATGCGGGGGTCGTACTTCTCCACCGTGAACAGGCACTCTCCCCCGATGGCGTACAGGTAGCCGTCCAGGGACACCAGCTTCAGCTGCGACCGCGCTTGGTTCAAAGGTCTAATTTCGCTCCAGGCATCCGTGATGGGGTTGTAGCAGAACACCTTGTCCGAGAGCTTGCCTTTGTCCCCGGAGCCCTTAATCCCACCGGCAACAAATAAGTAGTTATACATCGTGCAAATGCCGCATCCCTTCGTGTTTATCTCCTCGGGCATCATAGTCAGCGACCTCCAGTCTTTGGTCTTGTCGTTGTAATAATATATCATGTGGTTCTCCTCAAAGGAAGCCACGGATAGCGGGCTCTGCGGGCGGCTGTTACTGCGGCTCTGGGGTCTGCTGCCCACACGGTCGTACACGTCGTTGATTTCGGCCACCATCAGGCACTTCTTGCCTTCCATCCTGCTTGTGAGGATGAGCTCCCTCTCCGACCCCGTCAGTCGGCCGTAGACCGCCGGGTCCCTCAGGATCTGCAGGAAGTGGTCGCTCATGAAGCGGTAGGCCGTCTCCTTCAGCTCGCCGAGCCGCTGCTTCTTGGCGATGCTGAGGATCTCGTAGCAGTTCTCCGTCGTGATCTGCTCCGACACGGTGTCCATGGCGGCCTGGACGGCGCACGGGATCTGCAGCACCTTGGCGCCGGTGATCACGTCCACCACGTTGTCCTTATCCGCATTCATGCGGGAAGAATAAATATAGTCCAGCAGCACCATCAGCGTGGTGTAACTCAGCCCCTTGACTCGGAGGATATCCCTGGACTGGCGCGCTTTAAAATAATCGCTTTTTTCTGCCAGCAGCGATCTGTGCGCCTGGATTTTCTTTCCACACACTTCGATCACTAAATCCGGCTCCCGCTCCGGGGCTCCCTTGGCGTCGCACCGCCTCCGTGCATCGGCCATATGACCTAAGCCGTGCGCTGGCTGCACTCCCGCAGCCGCACAATAAGTGACAGGCGCAGAGGTCCCCCGCCGGCCGGCATCCTGAGCGTCACACGGGCTCCGCGCCGCGGCCGCCCTGCCTCCGTCTTCGCTTCCTCCGGAGAAGCAGAGGGACGAGCTGAGGCTGCAGGATGCTTTCATCCGCCCGCCGTCGGGCTCGTCCGCCGTCCCATTTCTGTTCAACGAATGATCCGGCCCTCGACTCGTCCGGGACCGTACGGGGCACTGGAAACCGCCCGGACCGCTCAGGTCTGCGGAAATGTGGTTTTCATCCACGCCCGGGGCCCCCGAAACGTCCGCCTGCGGATGCCGGTCGGCGTCGCAGTTGCGGTGGCCCCCCAGCGCCGTTTCCACGGCACCCCCGGTTACCCCGGTTCTCTGTCGGCAGCACGCCCGCTTCTCCTGCGCGGTTCTCGTTTCTGGCGGGTCCGCCGTCTGATTCACGGCTCTCTCGGTACCGGCGAGGCGACCCCCGAAGCCGCCTTCCACGGCGAAGCCGGATACGTACGGGCCCCCATCATTTTTTGCCACCTTATCAAAATTTGCTGCCGAACCTCGGCTTGTAAAATCGTTCTGCATTTCGAAAGGATTGCAAATGCCTTTAAGTTTAGCACCCTCCACAATTCATTCAGTAACCTGGAAAATCGGTCCTTCGGAGTTAATTCCGTTGGTAGTTAATTACATCAGCGGGCTAATTACTGCTACGGGTTAGTATTACTGTGGGTCGCCATGGAGCATTTACATCCCCGTGGATGATATTTCAAAACTGCTTTCCCGTTGAACGTCCAGCTGGGTATTGCTCACATCCACAAGCTTCGTCCCGTTAAAAAAAACAGGACAAAAAGCATCCACCTGTTGGCGGGGAGGCTGCTGAAGTTTGCCGGCTGATTCGGGGGCATGACAGCAGTGATTCTTCAAATTGCTTTAATAAATCAGCGCAAAAAAAAAAAAAAACTCAATAACGCCGCTTCTCTTCCACAATTTTGTGCCAGTCCGAAATCTTGCTATGCAATCTGAGATGGAAGAAAAGAGAGATCATATACGTTTTCGAGATTTTCTGCTAAATATGCCTTATAAATATGCATTGAAACATGAAGTAAATTAAACGGAATCTTTATTTGCTAGTTGTACCATCCGGAAGGTGCTTTTCCCATCTTAGTCTTCTTGTTGTACACTTAAGTAACTACAGTATAACATTGCAATTGTTATACTAATTACCAATCTATCTTTATATTTAAAAGCTCAAATAATTACTTGCCAAAATAATGCTCATAAACTAAACTAGCAATTAGTAGTTACAAAAGGGTCTTGAAAGAGAAGATTAGAGGAACAGGAGAGGCCTTCAAGCCAGGAAGCAAACGTGTCATTGCCTCATGAAACCTGAAGAGGGCGCCGTTGCTCAGCTAATATCAAAGTAGCGACACCTCGCCTGTAGCCCTCATTTCATAATGCCGTGTTTAATACATGGAGACGTTTATTGTGCCTCAAGTGGTAATATTCAAACAACTGGTGGACGCCAGTACAGCTTTATCTTTCGTGCAAAGTCACGGCGTCGATACCTCAGATATTAAAAAAAAAAAAGATTGAAGATACTATAAAATGGTCCTTTTAGCGCGACAATCGTCTTTAAATTGTCGTTACTTTAGATTGCCCGGTATGCGTTATACAGAAACACCCTCAGCTTCAGTTAGTGTGTGGGCTAATTGTCCGTATTTATATTGCTGGCGCATAAAAGGAGGAGAGGAACCGAGCATGTAATTCCTACACACGATGGTGAGAATTAACAGCATCCTGCGCGAAAACAACACTTCTGTGTTGTCGTGTTATCATATCCACCAGTTTTACGTTATAATTAAATGATATCCATCGGTTATATTTCATAATCCTTTGTAATACCGAAAGAAACCCCACATTTCTGAAAATGATCAGCTACACGCTCGCATTCCATGAGTGGCTGGACTCACGGACCAGAAGCCTAACCCATAATTTGACTTATTTCTCAGTTTCTGGGCCAGTAGCTTCTAAATGTAAATATGCAGGTAGGTAAACTGGGCTACACGTTTATCCAGAACTGGGGTTAGCCCATGTGTCTGTAAGACTATCAGCTTGTCTTTGCTTTTTGACATTTTTGCGCAGTAAGTAAAGCAGAACATTCACGCAGCATCTAAGAAATGCGCACTAGCAGTAACGGGCTGCATACTCACACAGCAACTGCGGCTGTACAGTAGGGTACCAGCCCTCCTGCTCCTTACCCTTACATAAATCCCAGTTATGTAAGGTGATGGTGACCTGGGTATGGCCGCTCTTCTCGCATCCAGCCAGTCTAAATGGTTGCCCACAGTCGTCTTTCCTCGAATACTGTCATTACCTTCTCCTCGTCTCCCTTTTTCACCGTGGGATCACCAGTTAATAACACAGGCATACTTAGTTTTGGCGTCGCTCTGTAGTCCAGGTCCGGATCATTATTCCACAAGAATTCGAGGGTACGGGGCAAAATGGAAAGGTTTCCTTATTTTCTTGCACTTTTCCTCGAAACCAGATCCACCAGACGACGTGCACCAGTATCCACACACACACACACACACACACACACACGTGTGCCTCTGCCGCAGTGACACGATCCAGGACGGAAGCACTGGAGAGATCTGTTACACTGTTACACTGTATCTGTTCATGGACAGTGTTTTGGTTACACAGTAAGGGGAAGCTGTGTCTGAAGCATCCAGGCCACGCCCCCTCGGTATTAACCCTACACACTAAGTAACACTGCGGGGGTGTGAAGGGGGACCTGCGGCATTCCTGCCCAGGCAGCTCCGGGTCTCTTCGCCGAGATTTATTTCTGCTGACACTTTTTAAAAATTTATTTATTTTATTATTATTTTTATGTTTTTTAGAAAAACAATGTTTGCAGCATTGCACGTAACCATAGCTAAAAACAAACGGGCTTTTCCTTTGGCTATACTCGTTATCTTCTCCTAAAACTTTAGGAAATTAAGTTTGCATCAAGAGTGATTCTTTCTCAGAAGTGAAATTCTGAGCCCTGTATAGGTATATATAAACATTTCAAATAACTAACAGTGTCATGGCCTATGTGTACTGTTCGATTTCTCATATTAATAATTTTCTAAAGCTGAATCCCCATCATAACTCCACTGATTTTGTCTTAAATTCATCTCGTGTCTCAGAATGCATCGGAACAGAAAGACCCCTAAGACCCATAAAGCAGTGGAGACCTGCAGAAGCACCGGGAGTGGTGTCGTCTTAACAGGGGGTCTGCTGTGGTTATTCAGCCGCATATGACGACATCGATACGGTTGTTTGCTCGTCTGCAAATAAACCGCCACGCCAGGAAGCCTTTGGCAAATGAACGCTTGGGTGCTTACATGATGAAAGAGGCCACTGCTATGTCATGAAGGTTTTAAAGCAAGGTTAAAAGTATGCCATCTACACAGCTGTCATCAATAATAGTACAACAGCGAGTTCTTACATTTCCGAAACCTCCGTGATTTATGATGGCACTACTCCGGCATTCCAGCTTGTGTATGGCCCCCAGGGCCGGCAGGTCAGGAAGCCCGAACTAGCTTTGCACTCTAGGGAAATAAGACACTGGAAAATTCAGAACACAAACTCAGCTCACGTTACTGGAGAGGGGCTTTTAATAAATCAAAATACGCAAAATTTGCAGGAGACAGACAGAGGAAGGGTTTTGTTTGGCAAACTTTTACGCCAAATAAAAGTCTTTCTTCTGATAACTTACGTGAGTGTCAGTTCTCCAGAAAGAGCAGCATTATGAAATGTTGTGGTGCCCGGTGAAAGCGTAGAACAACCAGGCAGTTTACACTTGGTCTGGCACACAGCAACACTAAAACATAACCTGGGTATATTATGTAGTGAAGGAAGTCATGGCAGTTACAGAACCCACGGCATGCAGTAGAAATGTTATATTAACATCTACAATGAGAAGATTTTTTTTTTTTAACGATAACCAGGTGGATACATAACAAGGGTATCACTCAGACAAGCTTCATGTAATCCTCTGCCCTCCGGCAGATTACAAATCGTTTGAGGTGGGTGGTGATTAAATTAACAGGGTCTGATTGGGGTGATGCGAGGAATCATATGGCAGCCTTTTACGTGAGGAACTTCACGACAGCCTGGGAAATGCTACAGGATGTGAATTCTGCTTCTAGCAGTTAAAGACGATCGATCTGAAAATGGAAGGACCACGATGTCTTTTCTGCAGGTAGCATTTGTTTCCCCATTAGGGCAGAATTAACGAAGCTTGGCAACTTTTCAAATGATGGTGCTGACACCTCCTGTGATGTAACCAGATTAATGCCATGTTTTACCCTGGCCATGGCAGGCCTGAAGAGTGGACACTTACATACCCCGGTGAGTCATAGGAGCAGGACAAGAAACGCGTTGCCCAGACACGGAGCTGACTGTGTGGGTGGATGCTGCAAATCAGAACAGGTCCAGTGCGCGCTGTTAGCTGAGGTCCTGAGGCACACATGGATGCCAGCCAGCCCGACATGGCTGTAGGCATGTCACACTGGTACCAAATCTCGACTCTCTGTGGGGGGGGGTTACGTGGCTGCATTACCTTTACATTTTAGGGTTGCTGTAATGAGCGCATGGCTTCCACTGCAACACGAGTTAATACAATTAATAAGAATGATCATCAAGGCATTTGATGTATGTACTGCTTTAATTGCAAATGCATGTCACACACAACAGAACTGGTGTTAAATACACAAGGTGTTCACAGCCGTGAAGCTTTTAAGAATAATTTGAACAACACTTCCAATGTGACTTTAGCAGTCAGCTGGCTTTTCCCTTTGATCTTGTTCCTCTGGACCCTCACGTTTCTCTTACCATCTCCTCACTTGACTTGAGTCTCATCTGCTGCAGGATTAAAGGATCGGACATAGCCAACGGTTCAGCAAGGGCCCTGATATTGTGCTATCGAGCTGGCCACTTAACTCGTGCTGTTTCAATGTCTTTCCAGTCACTTTGGATTAGGTTATGTACTTTGGCTCTGTTAAACTAAAACAGCATCGTGGAATCCATCCATTTTTTAACTCTTAAAAGGCAACACACTCGAGCCAATGGCAGTGATGTTCCATCTTAAAGTGCACTTTTAACTGGTATGAGGCCATCTTCTCTGTAGATCTCACTGCACATCAATGCAAGGTTGCCCGCTTATCCCACATCACTTAGATACTAGTTAAAATGTGACGTTAGCTAATAGATAACAGATGGTCAATAACCCAGTTCACTGAACAGTCTGCACTTAGACAATAACTATGGAAGATATGGCCTCAAATAAAATTGCAAATTTGTTAATGCAATACAGTATTAACACATACAACAGTAATTTTATTTTAAAGCTCTTCAATTTTAAATACAATAAAGACTAAATATTAATCTGTGAACGTTATGAATCAGAACTTAAGCACTATGGATCCATTGCTGGACCCTTTCGCAATGAAAAGTGAAGAAAGCACTCCCCGAACAAAACAAAGGATTAGTAAGACATCTGGCCAGCCAGAATTTACCCATCATGCGTCACTTCCACAAGGTTATCAGTCATTGGTGAACCTACGATAGCCAATAGCAGGAAACAAAATGTGAGCCATGCTTAAGCCTCATGTAAACCTGCAAACTAATGACTGTTTTCTACTGGACGTGAAAAGCAGCAGCCCAAATAGATCCCTGTTATTGGTTCCACATTGCCATACGGGAAATCAGCATCCCTCCAAACACGCACCTTGTTAGCACAAATTTGCTCCATATTAAAATGTCCTGCTCTGCCTCCTGAGTCAAGAAAAAAAAAAAAAACTCCTCTTCAGCAGCGAGTCTCAGACTGGAAGTCAGGTTCAGTCTGAAACTCTGCCCTGAACAGCAGAATGCCCCTGCAGGAACTCTCTCTTGATGTGCCCCTTTTCTGGTAGCCAACAGCCTCTTGGGTGCCCCCAGGAAACAGGGCATGCTAACAACTCTCATTTATACATAATGCCTACCGATGTGTGTGAGATTCACAACTCTACCAACAACAAATGTTCATTTCGAGTCTGGAGAAGGCGGCCCATTAGACGTGTTATGGCAATAAAGGACAAACTGGATCAGCAAAAAAAAAAAAGACTGATATTTAAGATACTTAAGTGGTATTTCACGACTTCAGGTTATCCTTACTTCATTCACAGCCAAAGAATGTGTCAGCTGATGTCTGAAAATGCAGTCAGGAAACATTTGCTTGTGCTGCGTTGCCTTGATCCCCACGTCCCAAAGAAACCGAAATTCCTTGTACCACCGGGTTCTGCGGGCTCCAATGTTCACCCACCCTCGCCATCCGCGATCAAAAGCGGTTCTGCGTGGTCAAAAAGAAATGCTGATGGTGAGTCTGGTCTTACTTTGAATCTGCGGTATCACTGGCATCGAGTCTCGCCTTTCGTGCGAGATGCTAACTGGGATCCTGTGACAACAACGCACTTGTACTGGGAAAGTGGTGCCACCATCTCTGGCACCGTCACTCTATGGAGGAAGAGGATGGGTGGTTAAACATGTCTTGCCCCTCACACGGTGAGCAGGGGGATCTGCCAGACCATGACAGTGGACACGGCCTCTTCTTGGCGTGACTGCTTGGTCTTCCTGTTGACTCGCCGGTGACCCAGACCCCCCGAGACCACCAGCACGGAGCTGACGCTCAGCTTGTGGCTACGCTTGTGCTTGTGCACGTGGGCGGGGTCACTGAGCAGGTCGTAGATGGCGCCATCCTCGGGCCCGTGTTCCAGGGAACCACAGGAGGAGGAAGGGGAACCCGCCTCACCCAGCCACACACCTCGCTCTGCATTCTGGCTCATGGACGTCTCCGTGCCAGCGGCGCAGGCTCCCTCCCCATCCCGGGCCTCGGTCTGGCTGACTGTAGTAAAGGCTTGGCTTTCCAGAGGTCTATTACTCACTGCCGTTGCCATGGTGAGGAACTTAACCGGCCCGTTGTGAGCATGGTAGGACACCATGCCCCGACCTGTAGACCAGACAGACAGGAGGTGACATACCTCCACACACGAAACACATAAGACAATGCAAATTCATAGGCCTGCTGAATCATCACTAGAAGAACACAGTGGTTTGGGGGGGGGATCTGAACAGCAAATGGCGTGGTGTCTGATATGCATGGTTCCCAACGAGTCCACAGGGACGCCTTTCCATAATGCCCCGCCCCTGGTCCCAATCCAGCAGATATCTGAAATGGTGGAAATTCACTGATTTTCATAAATAGAAGAACGTATCGGGCCTGGAATTCAGTCAAGTCACTTTTATGATGGCACATCGGAAGGACAGTGTATTCTCCGAGTGGTCTGAGTGCTTAGTGATGATGTGAGAAAATTCAGTGAAGTGGGACAACCCCAATGGTGTGTGTGGGGGTCATACAGTGTAGCCGGGGGGGGAGTGTCAGTGTATGGTGTGGGAAGCAGCTCTACAGTTTGCTACAGTCCATTCAGCACATGGAAGATGACTCAGCGCAGCATCCAGGCATCACTGAAGGAGCGCACGTGTTGTACCATGTGACAGGGCCCTCAAAGGTCACCGGGCAGCTTTCCTCTATTACAAGATTCATTAAACTCTGAGACACCACATGTATTAGGGGTGTAACACTGAGAATGGACCAGTGCCCAAAATCACCAAGAAGCAGAGATCTTCCCTTGGGGCAGCTTAGTGGAGCAGGTGAGATCTTTGTCAGGTCCAGCGCGATCAAAAACCCACCTGTGACCTTGGGGATGCCCTGCAGCCTGGGCACAGAGAGAGCCACGGTGACGCCCAGATTGGTGCCCACCAGCAGCAGACCGGGACAGGCCAGGAGGCAGCTCACAGTAACTCTTTGGTGTCCTGCAGGTGGAGTAAAGTAAAAGTTAGGGTGGGGATGCTTACTAATTACTACATAATCCACCTGTTTATACTACAGCATACGTCTATATTTATCATGTTAAAAATAACACCCTTTGTAGCTGAATGGTGAACAAACCATATTAAATGGCCAGCTGAACTGAAGTGAGGTAGGAGTTGATATTTTTATAGGATGCGTGGGAAAGTTACTATGGCAATGATGCTTTAACGCAACGGTTTCCTGGGAAACCGGCCTTAAGCAATTTGGAGATGAATGCAAATTAGTTCATATTCAGATCTCTGTCAATGAGACCATCTGGATCTTCCGTGGGTGCAAGTGGTTAAAACGGATCTGCCTCATCAAAGCACAACAAACTTCAGTTAACCTCAGGCAGCATTTATGGAGCTATCCTGTGAGGACTTAAGTTCAGGACCATCGCAAACGGTCCAAAAGCTGGGCCTCCTAGGGCTTTGAACATGGAGAATCATTCGGTGACACAGGACCAGAGACACTGTAGACACTCAGTCTACAGGGGCGTGTGTGTTGCTGTTCAGTCATTGTAGCTTTCACTGACCTTTCTGGGTATGTGCTCCACCACCTTGAGCAGTCACATGAAAATATTAAAAGCTGTAGCACTGTTAATGCAGGGTTACCATTATTTCTCATGGAAATTTAGGATGTTGACCCTCAGGCAAACAAGAATAAGGGACTTAAAAAGGCTGGGCATCAGCACAGGAGAACATCTCATTACATAAGCCTCATGCCCATTATGTAAGCCAGTTTAGTTCTCGATTACACATGGTGCAATCATTGTTTAATACTGTGCTGCCTATCTGAGCTCTGCTGAAGGTTAGCATCCTTCAGATCATGGTTCAGGTTTGCATTTTCAAACCCTCAAGTGCAATAATGGCCATCTCTATTCTACAAGCAGACCTCTGAAACAGTGGCTTTGTCCAGGAAAGGCTCCAGCAGAGGAGATGGAGGCTGGGAATCCTGCCTGGCAGACGACGCCGACCGGACCACATACCAGAGGAGCTGCTGAAAAAGACTCCGGAGATATGGCTCAGGCGTCTCAGTGCTGCTCTCACACGCCTTGGAAGGCCAGATCAATTTCAACCAATTTCCACCCAAAGTACACTCACTGATTGCTTCAAAAACACTCAGCAGATAATCTGAGGAGTGGTAACATTACACAAGCGATGGAGGGGGCTAGGAATGTGGTGGGGAAGGAGAGCTCTCAGTCCTTTGTCCCCGCTAGCCACACTCAATACACATGAAAACGATTACACAAGACTGGAGAGTCTTGGAGCTCCTGTACCTGAACAACCTCCAGAAGTGCTCCATTTTCATCCTTATCTCCTTCCCTTTGGACTCTGTCCCAAATGTAAAGCACCCGGCGTGTAGGACGCTTCACTGCCACCTCAGCAGGAAGACGTTTACGAAAGGCCGATGGACACAACAACGAGTAAAACGTGGGACTTCAGTAACTTGAGCCTCTTGAAGAATAAGACAGCTTTTGTTTGTCTTACCCCACCCCAGCCTATTCACCCAAACAAAACGTCTTCGGGTTCATTGCTTATGGTTGCCATGAGGCTGGGCCACACACACCCAGCTCGGAAGTTCATTCCACTTGTGGTATCCAGGCAGGATCACTCGCTGTTTAGCACAGTTCAGCATTTGCTCTTAACCTGACCAGCTGGCTCCCCTTGATCCTCAGTATTCTTATTACATTGAGGGGACCAATCAAGCTGGAAACCCTGCCTCAGATGACCCTTTCATCTCACCAGGAATGGAGGAATGATGGCACGTGTTTACAACCAACAACTCTCACCCGATCTCCCTTCTTTCCTTCTTCTCGAATATTCCTGCATCTCCCCTTTGGCTAACCTGCCAAAACCAGGTCTGAACTATATCAACAAGGACCAGGTTTGTTCCAAGTGTGAGAACTGGATCTGGCTTGAGCTGCACATGCTCCAGATATTCACGACGATAAAAGCGTTTAGTTTCAGGGTAAAAGAAATGATGCCCCCAAAGTGCTGCCTTCTACGTTCGCTGTATCAGTACAGGTTCTAAGACACAGGGACTGACAAACGCATGTGCAAAGGTGGCAGTGATCCTCAGAGTTTGGCTTTCGGTGACATGTGACCATCCGGACGGAATGAAGGTGCTGGAGGTGTGTGCGTCCGTTCCTGCATGCATGACTGGCTATTTAGGTCACCGCAGACACAGCCTCAAAACCAGACGCTTCCCTTTGGCCACAAACTGCATGTTGCACTGGGCACTGTTTTATGCTTTGGGAAATTCCTCCTGTGCACCATAAAAGACAAAAAAAAAAAAATCAATGCAAATGAAATCGTACCTTTCTGACTTGATGGAAAGCGAGAAGAGCAAATCTGGCTGAGTTTTTTAAGCACAGGATATTACTTGAGAACCACAATTTATTGTGTATATTCTGGCAAACTCTGGTGCAAGTTAAGCTTAAAACTAGCAATTATTTTAGTTTACACATGATGTATACACAATGTATGACCAAAAGCACATGGACACAAATTTATAGGGCTGTTCACATACTTTAGGACTGGGCTAATTAAGCCATACTCATCGCTGACATGGGTGTATAATTAAGCACACAGCCATGCAATCTGCATCCACAAACACTGGCGGCATAATGGATCATACTGAAGAGGTTATGGTCTTTCAACATGGCAGCATCACAGGATGCCACATTTCAATAAATCTGTATGAAAGTCCGGCTCCCGTTAACGGCAAGAAAAGTGATTGTAGTGTGAAGACTTCTGAAAGCAACAGGAGTTCAGTTGTGATGCGGTAGGTCACACAGACAGAAAGTGACCTGATTGCCCAACATCAATATTCAACCTCATTAATGCCGTTATGGCTGAATGGCAAGAAAATCCCACCAACGATGTTCCAATGTCTAATGAAAGACCGACCCAGAAGAGTAGAGGCTATTACAGCATCAAAGGGAGGACCAATGACCTGTTTACACCCTTTGTTTTGGAATAAGATACTGCACAAGCAGGTGTAAATGCACTTTTGGCCTTATAGTTTATATATTTTTAAACTTTTTTAATATCTTATACATGTCAGATATAATTATAATGAGACAAAGGTCAAACAACAGATTGTTTACAGAGGTTCCGCCTCTATTTCCATGTATGAAATTAACCTCTTGGCCTCAGAGGGCTCTGGTTAAATCACACACACATCCATAATCCACCCTAAAGCCCCACACATTAGAGGTACCACCCTGCTAAGCCTTAAACAAAGCTTCCTCCCTTGAGATCACTGGTGTCACATGGAACTCTGCCAGACTGAAGAGGCCAACAGAAGGTCAGAGAGCAGCCGTGAAGCCTTTGGCTCCCATCGCTCTCAATGACATGGACGAGGTCTGGTTGCTGGGTGAGCTGATCTCCACAGATAAGACACCAGCTTATGTGTTCGGGGGTTCCAGCGAACCACACACTTATACTCTTGGTGGGAAATACTGACATATCGAATGGAATCGCTGTCCAGAACAGTCTGGAAAAATTCTTCAAATTCATCAGATGACATACACATAATGCAAACAGCTCCTCTCGGGATTCGGGGCATTCCAGAAATAGAAGACGTGCTACAGCAAACTAAGTGGATAGATGTTACATTTCTCTGCAAGTGGGGGTTTACCCACGCCATTCTGTGACAATTTTACTGTCTAAAATAGATTTTCAAACACTTTTTAAAAAAAGAAAATAAATAAAGGTTCTAGAGAGCAGTGCGCTCTATCCTCAGTTCTTTGGACTGTAGACAGAACCCTAGAGCACCCTGCAGAGAACGTGCCCCATGTAGAACCAGGGCCAAGAAGTGGAATGGAGTGGCCATGGCACTACCCACCAGGCACAAAAGCTCCACATATATACTGGAGCAGTAGTTTCATCGTATCGGTATTCAGAACCGTCTATCCCACTGACAATGAGAGGAAAACTCAACACTCCGTCCAGAATGTTCTCAAATGGCGGGTTCCTTCCTGGATATTGTCTCCAGCAGGCGTCAACCTGGTGACAGGTGGTGTCACGGGGGGACCTGCTAAGGTACCCTATAGTACAGACATCCAACTTGAATGAGTCAAGGCAGATGTCCGCCTATATGAACGGCTGAAGCAGGCTCTGTGGCAGGCGGGGTCCTCCACCTCCCTAGCTGGTTGGTGTTACAGCAGTAGATCCTGAGCGCTGGCAACAAGCAGAAACACCACAGGGGTGAATTCCATCCAGATTTCGAAGGGAGATCCGGGCGTGTCAGTACAGATGGCAGAAGAGAACCATTTCAGGTGAATGCGGGCGATTACAGCAGAACTACAAAGAACTAAAATGGTGCCAAAGTCGGCTCTCGGCAGCTTGGAGTACAAGGTGGGCCAGTCTTCTACGCTGCTCCTCGTCCTCGCAGCTGACTTCCTGCCTGGTCAATGAGGCTCATTATCTAACCCTCCTGGGGGCCCCAAAAAGCACCAGAATCACACTGCAGCATCTTAACCCCCCCCCCCCAAAAATGATCAAGGTACACACCTCAGGAGCACAAACCGGACTCTGTGTGTGAGAGAAACCCCTTTGGGGGGGCTGAAGCTCAGAGGTCTGAATGATTGTTCAGACAGATAAACGAATCGTCGACATTTACGGGACCTAGACACCATCTGAGTGGAAGCTGGACTTTTCTGATGAATCACCTCATGCAGGAAACGACATCCCACTTTTCCTTGGTCATTTTGGGGCAGCCTTAGTTACAGTTACAGTGTACAATCTTTCCATACTCAAATACTGGAAATACGAGTGCTCACGTGGGTACATGTTTACAGATTTCGCGCCAATACACCTTTCCCAGTACAACATTGGAAACTAGTCAAAGCAAATGAACCAGCAGAACCAGATCCTCAGCCAAAGAAAATCACGTATCTCAACAACCATCATATCCATCACTCACAGATTACATGGCTTGCCTTCTGCAGAACACGTTTTGAGAGCTCCGATGATGCAAAGGACTGAGATTCTCTGGACTGAGACTAAAATCGAGATGAAGAGGCCCACCATATGAGCTCCACCCTATATGCTTTTCTTTTTGTTACCCACCCAATCATGAAAATGTCCAAAGTACCAGTGAAACAAAGACATGAGAAGTTTCGTGTGGGTCAGCCTCCGATGGACAGCCAGACATTTCCTGTGCCTTAAGCCACTTCAGGTTTGAGTAGATTAGACACTGCGGTGGTTGTAGAAAGGCCGTAGCAGACGATGGCGTTCAAACTTCCGCATCAGGGCGGCGAACACGACCCGAGTAAGAGACATTCAGCCGCACACTCAGAGAGAGGCTGTGTTTACGGGGTTCACCGCACCGCCATTAAGTGCCAGGAGTCTTGCTTAAATCACAGGGCATCCACCCGGAGAGATGGCTCTCGGTTCAAAAGCCCTGTCATTACCTCACAAGCCACAGGACGGGAGTCATCCAGGGCCCCATATTTCCTGCATATAAATATACATCCTGCTGCAGGGGGTTGGACTGCTTCTAGAACAGGCAACAGACTACACCAAGCTAAACTCCACCCACACACTGATGGACAGAGCTGGACAAACACATCACTGCGGCTTCTGTTACCTTAGTGACAAAATTACTGTCAGTGTCGCATCAACAATGGAAATTCCATAGTCACCTGATACATCACATACATGCTGTTCTGGTCAAGCACAGCAGTCTATAAAATGTAACGTTGAGACTTAATGGAGATCCACAATTTGGTCAGGGTGGATATATATATATATACAGATATTCACAATTCCCACCACAACATTAATCACAAGTGTTGCTCCACGTTTGTCAGTCATCAGTCATAGAAGCTTCAGGGAGAACTTGGCTCGACCGGTGCCTGACAAGACGTTTCCATGGTTTCATAATAGCTTTGCGAAATAGCAAGCATCAGAATGGCTCGAAGTGTAATTAAAGGGCCGGATACAAACATCTCTCCCCCCCTCCGAGGCAGGTCAAACAGCAGTGCCCCATAAAGAGAGTCACCACGAGCGACACCCGCCCCCTGGGGAACACTGAGCAGCCACCCTGCCTCTTGGCCATTGCAGCTGTGCCTGCATGACCCTCCTTCGCTCTCCCAGCTCTGCATCCAGGGCTTAATCATCCTGAACGAAAGCTGTTTTGTTCGAGGACCTTCCACCTTTCGTCTATCCCTGATCCACAGGCTTTCAGCTACTCACAGTGCCCATGTGCCTCTGTCCTTGAGTCTCTGACTCTAAATCAGGCCTGCAAGAGCGGCCGAGTGAATCACACCCGGCCTGCTCTACCGCGGGCTGTATCCACCAAACACCCCACTGGCCCACCATACTCAAGCAGGAGGAGAGATGGGTTCAACAAACTGGATACAGTCTGATTCCCGAGTGAAAGTTGCCAGCTTCAGTCGGCTGCATGCATATTATACAGCCCCATCAAAAGGTACAGAGGCAGGAGTACATTTATTTATTCATGTCAGCATTTTATTTATAGTGCCTTACTTACTGAATATTCCTATGTATTCAGTCGCTTTCCCTGTGTCTGTCTCTGCTGTTGTTGTTACCTGAATCCAAGCTCCCGTAACATCCTGATTTCTCACTGGGGATCACTAAAGTATCATTTGCTCTTATCTCTTAAAGTGAGCAGTCAACATGCCGCAGAGAGGTAGAACAGCAGTCGTGATCATGCTATGGACAGCGGGAAAGACATATAAAACTGAGGTTTTATCGTGAAAGATAACTCACGAACCGCGGATTGTGAACTCGCCATCAGCTACAAAGATCAGGATGTAACTAGACCTCCTCGTTTGAACGGGCCAAATATGTGGAGCCAGAGCAGTGTTTAGTTCTGAGCAATAAAAGCAGAAACTTCAAAAGATGCAATAAGACCTCAGCCTAAAGACTGCATAAGAAAATGCACAAGTGATGTCATTGAAAATGGCTCTCTCTACAGGCTAAGCTGACAGAACAGAGATGCTGAAAGTCTTTCCAAAAAGGCTAAGCGTACAAGGCAGAAGAATCCAACAAAATACAGAGTGGGTTGGAATGCAGGTCAAGCAACCGTGAATCAGGACCCAGTCATGGGGAAGAGGTGGGTTATGGTTGTTGGGTGGCCGGCACCACCTACCCAAGAGCATGTGGTGCACGGGTGTGGCGATGTTGATATCCTGGAGGTGCGCCAATGTCTCGGTGTGGAAGAGGCGCAGGGTGGACCCAGAGCTGAAGGCAATCCAGATGCCAACACCGGCCACCTCCATGTGTGACACCACCATGCCCTCATCCTGGTGAGCCTCTAGATGGCGCTGTGGGGAACAGGTGCCGGGGTTAGGTTCTGTTAAACGTACATAGGAGACAGACTAAATTCCCTAATTCCCTTGTAACCAAAGGCCATTGTAGGTGACCCAGATATTCCACATCTGCCTCATCCAGCTGAGTCAGCCTACAGTTTGGATGCACTCAAATTAGACCCACATGCAAGAATGCACAGAGTGGACCACAGCCTATACTGATCCACAGCTTGGAAAAACCGACAGGAACCAGTTAATGACAAAATCACAAACTTTATTTTTTGTGGGTCAGTCAGTAACCCCAGGAGGGCAGCAGGGGACGTAGTAGTTAAGGAAGTAAACATAAAAATTTAACTACTTTAAGTCATAGGAGAGATTCATCCGCAAGACACCTGAACTGCACAGCTGCGCACTATAAATAATGTCATCCAATTTTGGATAGTGAAGCGTCTGATTGGCCAATAACAATCTATCCACTGTGCTCCCCGAGGTCACGGCACACCTTTCCTTCCCCATGCTCTGTCCCGGCCTTTTGTCCCCCAACACCAGCATGTCCGGCTTTGCGGTTGCCAGGACGTGAGCCGCTTCCCGAGCCCTGGTGCAGGTGGTCCGCTTAATGAGCGTATCGTCACTAACGGGATTGAGAGTCCCTGACTGACTACCCTGTGAACTAATTAGGTTTGGAGCTAATGTGATTAGTAAACTAACAGAATTAATACATTAACAAATAAGTTATAAGTTCAACGTCTCAGTATGACTTCAAAATGGTAGAGGGAAAAAAATACAAGCCCACGCATATCAATGCAAACAGTAAACACACTGGCTGAATGGACTGTGCTTCACTGTCAGAGAAGATGGAAAACGCGGTAAAGACCCCACAGCCGATGGTATGCACTTATGGTTACATCATCAGCGTGACACATCAGTGTCCTGTCTGCCACATCCTCAAGCACGCGTGCTGCAGCGTGCGGCAGTTTAAAAACGGGGCCTCAGTAAACAAGGAGGCCGCCAGAGGATGGAGAGTTTGCCTCCTCCTCCGTCAGCCGAGTGGCACGGCACTCCAGTTCATACGCCAAGCCTGCAACTCGGAATCATTCAGCTTCTTAAAAAGAACCCCCCCCCCCCCTTCCTCCGTGTGTCAGAGTGGCAGCCTTCAAGCTGGGGAGCGGGGGTTAGGTCCCAGCTCGTTGCTGCCGTTACGCCCACGGCTTGGTCACAAGGAAGGGGCAAGATGCTGTGCATGAAGGGATGGAGGTAGGAGGTAGAGGCGGTGGCAGGGAGGGGGTGTTTCTGGGGGCAATGAGGTTTTTATCACCACAGCACTGGGTTGAAAAACATCTGCAGAGGAATCTGACATAGCCTTCCACCTGCCACCCACCTAGAACAAGCTGCATCTGACGGTGCACGGCGTCATACCAGGAACACGTACTGCTCAGTCGTTTGCATGTTACGAGACGGCTTTCGCGTCTCACGCAACACATATGCACATAGTAAACAAACCCAAGAGGCAGGTATGTGATCATAGCTACGTGAGCTATTTGATGAGTATGTATGTCCAGAAAAAAGTGCTACCTCAATGGCCAAGGTCTTGGTGCTGATGATGAAGACCTGGCCTCCGCACGAAGCCCACACGTGGTCCTCCACCGCTAACATACTCTTCACTGGAAGCACCCCCAGCTTCACCAGCTTCGTGGAGTCCGCGCTCCACAGGCCATCTGGGGGTGACATCAGATGATGGTAGATGAAATGATGTCTGCTGTTTGAAGCCATCTACGGAGGCAGCACAAGGCCCATCGAGCATGACTTCAGCTGGACGGAGAGCTCCCACAGATGGAAATGGTTCATCTCCTCTCTATGCTCCCCCACTGACCTTCACTGGAAAGCAGTCCAGCTCTCCTCTCAGTGTAGACGTTTTGTTTCCAATAACAAAGCTATAAAAATGACAGCAAGCCCTGCTAGCAAACAGCACAGATGGAAAGCACTGAAATGACCTCCGATACCAAATAAACTTAAGAATGAGTAAAAAAAATTTAATGGATTTTAAAGGAAGCCAAAAAACACGACACCCGATCTTAAGGCTCCAGTGCAAACGCATGAGTGCGTATCACAGCTCCACAGAGCTGCAAAATTCCATCCATCATTGAGCAGCTCTGGCCCATCCAGCGCCTCCTACTGGGCGAGCAGCACTCACACGCTTCAGCTCGCAGCGATGACGCCCTGTCTGTGGGCGCCCAGCTGTTTGCGAAGAGGTGTCTGTGTGTCTCATACCATTCCTCTGCCGAGGAACGCAGCATTTTACTCTAAGGGTGCCGGTGGGTCGGGCGTGAAGCTGGAGACGGAAATGGAGAACAGGGCAGAGCCACTCAGGAGATATTTGATATCAAATGACCCATTAAAACGCAGAGCTGTGGGAAGAAGCAAACTGCAAGAGCCTTCTCTGTTCCTCGACATGCTTGCAGGAAGACGAAAAACCTCCCAAGGTGAATCCTTGGCTAACAAAACAATCTGAGGTGTGCCTGTGCCTTGCCCCTCCTCAACATCTGTTCGACACACTTGCCTCGGCGATTAATGAGGAACTTCCCCTTCACAGATGTGTTCAACCCACTGACCAAATTTCTCCTTGTGGGATAAATCAGGTTTTATCTTATCTTATCTGACAGAAACCAGCGAGAAAAACCAACATCAACCAATTAACCAACATCTCCCCGGCAAAATGCTGGGCCAGTTCAGACAGAGAACGTGTGAGAAAAACTGATCTAGAACAGCTTCAGTTAACACAGTCATACAGCTGGATAACCCAAAACGTTCCAGTCAGTGATGTTTTCAATCAAGCAGAATGGTCTGATCATCACCTCATAGCCCATTCTTCCCTTACTCCCTGCTTTAACATCGCACTCCACCCGGTTATCCATTGCAGAAAGCAGAATCCTAGTTAGCTAGTAGTAGTCACATCCCCAGACACAGGACCAGGTCCTCCAAGAGGCCAGGAGACTGCAGATTTAATCTAAATGCTAATCTAGACCAGATGACAAAAGGCATGGACATGGCATCCCTTCAGAGAACGACGAGAGCTGAAGAACTTTCTAGGCTGACTCATGCTTGCTTTCAAGTTCTGACAGCTGCTGTTCAAGCCGGGAATGGGAGAGGTGGGCGGATTGACACATGTCAGCGTGAAAGAAATCGGACCATTTTCACGTTACTGTCAACAGTACGTCAGTGAGTCAGCAGAGCCGTTGCATGGTCTGGCTGTTAAGGACTTGTTAAGATAGCATATAAAGGGGATTTTTGACCAAAATATTTGACATTTAAACACGTTTTTATTTCACTGCTGCAACCTAACCCTGCACAACTACATGAGATGTTGCAAACTATGAAGATATTGATCAACATCCTAAATGAAACTGCAAACAGAACCGCAGACATCCTACACCGATAAAACACTCCAATTCCTTTCAAGCAGCTGTTCCAAAAAATTTCTCCCAGAGTTTCTGAGAAAAGACAGGACAAAAGAGGGCTGAGGTATTCAGACATTCCTGGAATGGTCAAGTGGGGAGCTTGGTGATGCAACCAATCGCAGCAAGAAATGGGCTGGCCCGGACCGGTTTGGACCTATTCACTGCTCTACTCAGGCTAGATTTGGGGCCACTGCCTCCCCCCAAGAAAATGAAAAGAGAGAGACAAGATCATTGCAAACTGGGTGCCCTGCAGCAGGGAGTCCTAGAGTTATCCCTACAGCAGGGATTCCTGGAGTCATACTTTCCTTCAGCCTGTGCAATCACCACTCCAAGTTTACTTAGCTGGCTGACAGTTTGGAGAAAACTGCCCTTCACCGCCTCCACTGAAGGCTTCAAGGAGCCAGCAGTTCTTAAATACCCTGGCTCTGGATCAGGCACTTTTTGGCTTAATGCTTCTATACATTCAAATGTTGAAAACAATGGCATGCAAGAATGGGGTAAAGAAATGATCTCAGATCAGAGTGGTCAGAGGAGTGTCAGCTGGGAGGCCAAGAGAGGAAGAGGGGGCTTTAGGACCACAGCAACACTAATACTCCCTGTCACTGGTGGGTAGACTGTGGGGATGGGGGGAGATTCTAATCTTACTTGAAATTTAGGATTTTCATTTTTAACAGCCCACTGGCCTCATTGGTAAGGATGAGCTCACTCACCTAATTGTCCAGCAAGGCCCAGTTTTACCACTGACTGGCCAGGAGGATGTTATTCAGAATTTGGAAGCCTGGGGAACTCCATCAGCTAAACGATTATCAGGGTTATAAACTAAAAGCCAAGAGAACCCAGACAAATCTAATATTTGTCTGTCTGGCTCTGGAAGGTTCCACTGGATCACAGTGCACTATCCTGTGGCAGAGCTGATGTGCTCTTCAGGATGGGGTCAGGGTGCATGTTTTACATTAGCAAGCCTTTGGGCTATTGTCATCTCAGCCTTTGCTCGAGTCCGTCATGCATAATTACGTGACGATGCCACGGCCACCTGATGGGACAGCAAAACAGGACCGCATTCTCAAGCTGGTAGTCGAGGGCTTTGTGATCTTCAGATGAATGCAACTGAATTTGCTGCTCATGGGACAACAAAAGGTGGAATGGCTGGGGGGGGGGTCCACTGAGATCGATGGCTGGAAATAGAAAAATGAGATGGACTTTCTGTATAAAGATTGAGGCGAAACAGAGCTTAGCTGTCCCTCTGCCAGGACCTGGGTTTATGTGAAGATTTCTGGGACAGAACAGAGTGTGTAAGAGGAGAGAAATCACACGATTCCCACCCCCGCGGGCACACAGAGATGCCGGCTCACTCCCTGTCTGTCTCAGTCTTCTGGAAGGATTTTGGCAGACGTCTCCCAGGAACCCAACTAACACCGCCATAGAAACAGTAGCCCGAGAGGGATTCACCCTGGAGGACAGTTGCAGAAAGACTCCGCAATACCCTGCTCTACCATCTCAAGTTTCGGTCTCAGATCCAGAAAGTGTTCACAATAAACAATGGGGTCCATTTCCCAGTGTCTGAATCTCAGGGGGCCCCCAAGTTAAACACAAGGGTGGCTAATGACCCTTACAAGGGCCAAACAACACTACGCTTTTGTAAAAACACAATTTCTGCCAAGTTTGAATGCACAATGGGCTTCAGGGCTGTAGAAAAAGTAGACCCAGGTGACAGAGTAAACCCAATCACTGCTGATGATACTTCACTGCTTCGATGGAGCCACCAAATGCACTATACAGGACCCAGATCACACCAGTTATACTTGTGAAGAGTTAAACAACCAGGCATGTCTCTAGGCCAAAGAGGACAACTAACCAGGCAATGCATCAAGTGACTCAACTCGTACGTGTGGAAGTAGCATTCGGTTCAAACATAGTATGGTAAAACGTCCTGCTTCAGCTCTTTGAGGGACTGTGGGCCTTACCGAGCGTTCTGGAGTAGACCGCAACAGAGCCGCTAACGAGGCCAGCGTAGAGGCACCGCGCCGCGTACACCAGGCTGGTGACAGTGGACTTCTCTGGGGTGAGGAAATGCTGGAGCCGGACCTTCTTCGATCGCTGGCTGCTCTTGTACACGGAGATGCTGAAACAAGTGAAGAGCGGGTCATGTGACACAAGAGGCGTCACTGACCATCCGTGAGGGGAACGTAGGAGTCCACAAAGCAAGAGGTGCCTTTTGGCACAGGACACTAAGAGTGCTGTGCATGCATTCATGTGATTTCTGAAGCTTTGATTCTCTGTGGGATCATAGCAAATCCACAGAGATGCGAGTATACAGACCTCCCGTCTTCCATCCCGAGACAGACTGTAGGGGTGCCGCCACCCTTCCCTGGAGACGAGTCCATTTCGGAGGCCCCCTCAGCGTCCTCCTGGGTGTCTTCCGGAGGTACATGGGTCATGCACAGGATGCGAGACTCTACATTGAAGCACTCCGTCACCTTGGGGCTCGAGTTCTGCAGCGCCACCACAGAAATCTGGCCCATCTGGTTGGTGCAGCTGGCCACCTGACCAGGATGGAAACGCGTGGTGAACATGGGTTCCGAACACAAACCACAGGAGCAGGGCAGCCTTAACACAGCATGGCTCATATTACGTGGTCGTCAAGTGGAAGTTCTCAAAGCGTAGGTGGGCTTTTCGTCCTGAATTTCAGCAAAAAAAAAAAAAAAAAAAAAAAAAAAAAAAAAAAAAAAAAAAAAAAAAAAAAAAAAAAAAAAAAAAGAAAAAAAAA
>JAACJT020000021.1:18215906-18241437 GCA_009936485.2 Gymnarchus niloticus | reverse complement strand
GGGTTTCCAAAATTTTACAGGCCCCCTTTTTCAAAAAGGAATTGTTTAAGGTGTCCCCCCAACCCCCCCCCCAGATTGGACGGAAAATAAAATAGAACACATATTGCCCCCCCCCCCCCCCCAAAAAAAAACTCCAAACCTCCTAGCCTGTGAACAATTGCATCAAGGTAACACTGTGTTTTTAACTCACGACAGCGGTCTCTTGAAACAGCCTCACCTCCAAAACTCGCTTGAGGGCATCCAGGTAGTGCTTCTCGCTCTCCAATATCGACTCCAGGATGTGCCTCCTCACGACCTACCGACAAGCACAGACACACCTCCGTCACACATGGCAGAGCGGCATGCTATTTTAAGCTGGGTCCAAAACGGTACCGTCAACAAGAACTACAACAGGACTGGGAAAAATTAACTGTCAAACACAACGGCACACATGTACAATGGAAACGGAAGAAGATTTAATTAAAAGGTGGCTGCTTTAGCTTCTTGATAAGGGATGGATTTTCAGAATATAAAAGAGGTCCATCAAAATGTTGTTTTTTCAGAGGTTAGCACCTTCAAATATTCTACAGACTTCCCCCCACAAAGTGAAGACTGCTTTCAGTCAAGCAGCATCACGTGCGTACCGGCACGGCCGCGGTGGGCACATGTATGTACCTGTTGCTGCGTGAGTCCCCCCGGAGCAGGGCACAACACCGGCTCCACATTGAAGCACTCCACCTCGATGAACAGGTCGGCCTCCTCGTCCAGACAGGCCGACTTGCGCTCTGAGCCATGGTGGAGAGATCAGAGGCTGGCTAAGCAGCACAGTCATCATGGCGGCACTTGCACGGCAGGTCGGGGGAAGGGGGGGTCTTACCTTGATGGAAGGATTTGGTTTTAATGAAGGACCGGCCCTTCTTGACCGCTGCTTTCGTTTTCTCCAGACCATCCTTAGTCCCTTCCTTAGCTGCCTTCACCAGCTTCTGCATCTTCAGTCACAAGCAGCGTGGGGACAGGACAGAGACATACTGCTTGACCAAACGCTCACCACTGATCGGTCTTACTAGGGTCAAAGGTCAAGCTTTGAGCAGCCGTATGGCACCAGAACACGAGTCAGATGGCAGATCATGTAAATACAGAACCCAGCCCGTTTTCCTTCTGAGTACAAAGGCTTTTGGGTAGTGACTGAAGCTCTGACTGAAGATATTCTACGTCCTAGTGTTTCTTCAAGCCATTCATATATCAACACTTTCCGTATAGCTTAGTCAATGCCTGTGAAAAAACTTCAGCTTCAGTCTTAGAGCCATTTAGCTAGAGAGAGTTTCAGATCCTAGAACGAAATTCCAGTTCTGGATAATAACTCTGTTGGCAAGAAGCTGGAGATAGGAGGCTGCTCGATGTACTGGTGCTGCATGGCACTCTGAAATTAACCTCAGTGTGACAGACACTAGCTGCTTCATACGCAACCAGGGGACATGTTCCACCCTGTCTGTAACAGCCAATAACAAGCCTGCAAATAGCCCTCCTTCCCACGATCTCCCTGATCATTGGCAGACAATGACAGCTCTGACAGAGATTCCTCCCGTGGAAGCACAGCCGGTGGCTGTTCCTTCACCGCCCACTCTGCCGCAGCTGGTAAAATGCTGCTGACAAGCTACAATGTGCGTTTACTGCTGGGAACGGGATGGTGCACGTCTCTCTGGAGAGACATGTCAAGACAACCCTCAGTTCAAGCCTTCTCATATAATAAAACATATACTGCTATATACCATGGAAAATGGATGGAAAGAAGTCGTCTTTTCTCAAAGGAGTACAACCTTAACTTGGATTTAACCTGACAGCCTTCACAACCCTTAACCATAATGGTACCTGCTACCCACTAGACCAGGACGCCCATATAGCACCAGCTACCGATAAACTCTCTAACCTGGCGGCCCGAGGTTCGATTTACCTTCCTCTCGTGCTTCTGTCTGATCTGCTGCAGCTCTACAGCACCCACTGTATTTGCCATAAGATCTTTCATCTTTTTCTCATAGTGTTCTTTCAAGCGCGTCAGATCTTGGGATAGCTGAGAGAGAGCAGAGCGCAGTTAGCCGGCGGGCTTCGAAGGGGTCGCTGAACCGTGACTCCCGGACCACAGTGGGCCCAGTGTCGGGACAGTGCCAGCGAAACCAACGTAATTCTGCAGAGCACTATGGATTGGAGCAAGCTAGTGGGGTTTCGCCAAGAAACCCAGCGGTGATTCTCGCACATTCTCACCAGCACACTGCTTGGATACTACTCCATACCAAAAGCCATGGGAAAACGGCTAAATATCCAAATGTGCTGGTGGGCAGAGAAGATATGCGTTTTAAGCATAGTTCATCCTTCACTTTTCAGTGCTCCATCATGGACCACGGCCAATCGAGTGGGCAGACCTTTGTACTCATACTGTATTTGTTTGCATCCATGTACGTTCGTGGTTGGCAGTGATGATATTCCACCAGAAAAGCAGAGGGCACATGTCCTCCTCGCTGAATGAATGAAATTTTAAGCAAAAGCAGAATGCATCCTTGTGCTCCTTCAAAGTCGAGTTGTAAATGTGTGGATACCGCCACACCTCTTCACATGGCGGCTCGTCAAAGGTGTTCATGATTAATTAAAATGTTCCCCTTGTCTGCTCTCCTCGTGTGCTCCTTCTTCATCGATATCTGACCTTTTAAATTCGCCGCCATCTACTGGAAACTCCCAGCAGTGCGCTAATTTACTCCTTGCACGTGCACAGTCCACGCGGACCGACGCGCAAAATGTCCGTCGGAAACAAAATTCGGGCTGCACAGTGCGCACGGACACCCCTGATGTGGAAATTTACATCACTCACGCTGTCCGTGGACCGTAACGGAGTACAGAAAAGTGAAGTATGAACTGGCTATTACAGAGGACAGCAGAGGTCATCGAGATGAAGAGAAGAATTTGCCCAAGATGACTCCTAATTCCTAAGTAGCGCAACTTGCTAACAAAAGACTTTCATGGTCCACTGAAATCATCTTTTAGGCCTAAAGTGTACTAAAGGTCATAATTCTGTTACTTTTATTCTCGTGACTTTTGGAAAGGCGGTGAAGATGCCTGAAGATATGAATGATATAAGACTTTCCTCTGTTAAAACCCAGATAAAAATAGCCACCTACTACAATCCCATTTTATCTTGTAATTTCAGAATGTTCTCGCACCACAGGTAGCTAGTGACCACGAGCCAAAGGACTACACACATGGGTTTTGCTGCGAGGGAGTCCACTACGCAGGAAGGCATCGGGGAGGCCATTCTCCCCGCGAGTCTCGCTGTCACTCTGTTCATCGTAGCTTTCAAACTCGCTGGAGCTCCAACCGTTGTCCAGGGAGCTGCCCTCCTCGCCAAGCTCCACGTCATCGTAGATCATCTCCTCTGGATCTGAGGATCGTGCTAGACGTTAGCATCACTGATGCACACACGTTAGCACAGCAGCATCACTGACATCCATACTGTACATTAGCATTGCTGACCTCAACACAGTAGCACGTTAGCATTGCCTAGCTAGTCTGTTGTCTACACTATGTCCCCTGGTCACGATCAAGCTGTAGTTTGGTTTATTTACCTAAATGACAAGTACACAAAAATACTGTTTGGCTGACAAACACACAGGACTTCGCTTATGCAGGCTGTAAACTAAAGTATATTCATTATAGAGCAAGGGCGAGTTTTAATGCAGGAACTACTTCCAAATCAGAGACTGGCAGCTGTTAAAGAACCCCACAGGTCTATAAACAAGTCACATGGGCAATTATGGGCAAGTAATGCTGATTGATAATGGCATTCCGACAAAGCGCAGTGCTGGGATGACTGCCGTGGGAGAGCCGTTTGTGTGTAAAACCATCGTCGCGAGGTACAGCATGACTACAGTACCACACTAGAATGGAACAGGCACAAGTCAACGTGCACCGGTTGTGCAACAAAAAAAAAATACACTCAAAATAACTACAGAAGGACGAGTCAGCAGAATGTGTAAAATGGAGAAGTAATTAAATCTCGGAGTATGGCAGGATAAAGCATAAGGAAGACAGATATAAGGACCACAGCCCACAGACCTGGGGTTGAGTCCGAGTTCTCCCTGGGCACATCGTCGTAAATGACTTCGTCGGGGCCTGAAAGAGGCCAACAGAAGCGTGTCAGAAGGTAAAATTCCGAGGCCTGCCACGGCGAGCTTTTATCCCTGCACTGTGCCGCAAGGACGCCCCGCCTTGCCGGACGGAGAAGGGGAGGCGTCGGCAAGATGTGTGCGCGGTTCCTCAAACGCAAAAGAGGAAGGAAGCATCTGGGAATGACGGGAGGGAGAACAGCTGATGAGGACATGAGGAGGCCTTGACAATGGGCTTAAAAGCAAGGATTGCATGATGGCCAAACCTAACACGGCTTAACAAATGCTTAATTCAAAGAACGAATGCATTCTTCAGGTCACGTGTAAACGCCATAAAGCCACATACTCGTGCGTTACCATGGCCATACATATAAGGCTGAAAACAGGATCCAGGCCGAGGGTTTTCATCACCTACTTTCCATCCAGGCCGTGTTGGCAGGATCTGAGGCCCATTTAGAAAGTGCATCTTCTTCTTGGATGGCTGGATACCCTTCGCTGAAGACGCTTCAAATCAGGGGTCAAGGGACACGATCAGATGCAAGCTCTCCACCTGACTGGAGTTTTCTCATTTTCAACACATGGTATTCTTAAGAACTGAGATGTCTGCACAGTCATTACAATGGCAGAGAATCCACACGTATGGAGAATGTAAGTGTGCACATACTTGGGTTTAATTTGCCTACCTGTCAGATGAAATGTTGCCAGTCCCGACAATAGTGACTGTGGAGAAGACGGGGGGAGGGGACAGGGTCAGGCGCACATTAATGTTAAAAGACACTTAATAGAGGCAGGTCATGAGGGCAAGAATGACAGAAAAGGCTGTATTAAATTTCATACCCACTGTGAAATGGGTAATACACACTCTCACCACCAGAGGGCAAACATAACCCTGTGTGAGGCTGGAGAAACGAGACTACATCCAGCTCCCAAAAAGACAACCGACAACCGATTAAAGGCTCAAAGATGCAGAACAATTCCAGCACAAAGACATGCCCATAATCAAATCCAGTAAATCCTTGAAAGAAATTTCCATCGACACTTCAGGATTTAAATAAATAACGCACCCAACACTTCTACTGGGTTGTGGTGCCGAGAGATTCGCCGTAGATTCACCATATTAACAGGTCCTTTCTGTTACTCGCTTATTAGAAATCCACACAATAGTGTCTCCTCAGCTACCCTAGACTGCCCCACCAGTACAATTCTTACTCCAACTCACTCCAAAAAACACACACCGAGAATCTTCCAGATTAACTTCAAAGAAAATCCCCCAGAGAGGGACGATCCCAAAAAGATGCCCAATAAAGGCCCTTCGGAAAGCCAAATTAACCGGCTTACTAAAGAAACCACTCTGAGTCTCCAAATACAGTGCAATTCGGCGTTCAACATACGGCTGTGGGGCCCCAGCTTAGTGTCGGTCTGCCTGCAGGAGATCAGCTGAGGCAGAACGGTAAGAAAACAGGAAAAACCTGGCAGCCAAGACCGGCCTCCGCACACGACTCAACTCTGTTTCCGTTTCCTTGCAGCAAGGATTTGCAGAAAGGAAAAGGAGCCGTGTGCCCCTGGCCCCGAGGATGCGAGGCCTTGGAAGGTACGTAGGCGGTCCGGCACCCCAGAGATCCCAAAAGACGCGAGGGGACAGCTCATCCTGCCTTACCATCCTCATCCATAGAGAAGTGGCGAATTATGACGGGAGTGGTGTAGGCTGGTGTGATGACAGGCACGTTGGAGGGCACGGCGTAGCTGTGGGGCGGAGGCACGGCATAACCCGGCGGCACCCGCGGGCTGGCGGGGGCCTCACCCGGGGCTTCGCCTCCCGCTTCTGGAGAGGGGGGCAAGGGCCGCTGCTGCAGGGGTGCAATGTCAATCACAGAGTACGGGTTCACCTTGCCCAGTGGGCCCACCCGCATGACGGCCAGGGGCGGAGCCACGTCCTCACAGAAGCCGTCACACCCTGGGGGAGAGGGGGACTCATCTCAGCCAGTTCTGCTAAGTTAGCATTTGTCACAGTCCACGTCACAGGGGTCACCGCCTCCTTTTAATCACATGGGCCTCCCGATGATGACCAATCGGGGCCTTTGATAAATAACAGGCTCTCTTAATGACAATTCGTGTGCAGAGTTCTGAGGGCAGGTTTCTCGATCAGCGGGCCAGGCTAAGCAGCACAGTGGTCTGTCAGAGGCTGCTCTAGCTAAGGGACGCTAATCAATTCAATTACAGCACGCGACTAATTACGAAGAAGTGAGAGTCGCTATGATGGAAAATGAAACCGACAGGAGACAAACTGAGAGGAAGTTTATCTGCAGATATGACAGTGTGAAGCAAAACGTTTTCTTTTTGCCCTGATGTTCACAGATCTCAGCTTCTGCAAACGCAGCTTATGTAAACCTGGACTTGTGCAAAAAAATATGAGATACACAGTTTTTGGAAGCGTGGAGACAAGAACATAACAGCACAAGTCACCGAAATACTCCACAAGGCACAGCAATTGACTTAGAATTGAGTGTATTTTTGACTTGTGTGTGTTTGCTTTAGTCAAGCACTGCCTGTATACTGCAACTAAAGGCTATGGACCAGAGCTACAGGGTAAAAGACATGTGGATAAAAGCAGATATTAAACTGAGCGGCGTGCATCCTCCACCAACCTTTGAGACTTGAGTCTGTACTAGAAGTGGTGGCACCACCTGGTGGTGGAGGAATGTCACTTTCTGTGGCTACTGGTTTCAGGAGCTGCTCATTTACACCTGCTAGTGGTGCTGCACCAGCATAGTCGGGGGTCGGTGGGTCTGGGGGCAATCTGTCGGCTTCGGGGACCTCATCTCCGCTGTCTTCGAACTCGAACGGCTCTCCCTCTTCTTCATCAGCACAGGGGGGGCCCACATCCAGCACTAGAAATCAAGCAACTGGTTATCCACACATTTAAAAGCATAACCCATCGCCTTCATGTCCCTGCAAGCCTCTAAAGGTGTAGGGTTAAACTTAGCACAGCCCAAAAGATCTTCTAAAGTCGTAGCTTTACACCGTCACGTGTTTCTCACCACACACAAAACATGGTACAGATGCAAACAAGTTAACTCCGTGAATAGCTCCAGGAAAGAACTGTCGGATCGCACAGACCCAACACACACAGCCTGGAGTCTATTATAAAAGACAGACCACATGGTAATGGCGTTTGGTGTGGCCCGCCCACCCAAGGCCTGTCATTAAAAGAGGGTGGCTGATGGAATTGGCTGGGACCCCATAGGTAGCCTGGACCACTTACTCAGAACTGGGCCTCAGAACAAACCACGGCAGTAAGCTTGAGAGATCGAGGCACGCCCTCGCTCCGGTACAAGGGGCCCTCTTCTGCTTGTCGCGTCCAAAGAGTGCCCCCGCTTTGGGTGTGACGGGAGCCCCGCGTATGTGCTTTTCACAATACCAAGATTTAAAATCACCCAAAAAGGTGAAAAACAAACTCCACAAACCACTTAAGAGGGGCCAAACTGACTACCTCTGGTACACTCAGGAAGCGACGTGAAAAGAACAAATGTTTCCACACAGTAATAAAACAAGCAGGAAATGGGCAGGTGACCATGAGTACAACAACGATCCACATTAATCCCATTTCCCAGAAGGCCCTCTGCAGCAGCGTGAGGTATTGTGGGATACATTCTCAAGCAGATTCATTTAACACAACGGCTTTGGTCCCCTGCTTGTGATAATTAACGTGCAGTTTGGATCTGAAGTGTCTCTGTTTAAAAATAATATTTATACAACGCGTAGCATTGTAATTGACAGGAAGGTGCAGGAAGTTACCATCTGGTAAACAAATGAATACCTGTAAAGCTTCCAAGCCACTGACATGATATTTAATCCATGCCGATAAAACTCCGCCAAGTTTCACAAAAGCCCACCAAAGGACCCCTCCACCAAATGAAAACCGATGACAGCCAGGGAGCCCCTACCACACATACGTGATCACATACGTAAGTCTCATTAGTTATTAGGTAACTAAGAACAAAGGACCCGGTTGGGGGGGGGTGTTCAGTTAACATCCCACCCATTAATGTCACCCCCCATCACTGACATTTTTCATGTTGTATGTGCCAGCTGATGATGTTGGCTTTTCCTCAGTTTACAAAAGCTCTCTGCGGACCCCCGGCAACTGCTCTACAGACCCCCAGGGGGCAGGGGTGAGGTGGTCACAGACCCCCCAAAACTCAGGGGTTTTCCCATTATTTCAGATATATTCTGGGCCTTTCCCAGAAGGAAATATTCAACAAAACGTCCTCAAGCGAGGAAAACAGACACCAGCAAGAGGCTGACAGTGTGACCAAGAGCGCCCGAATCTGTCTCCTCACGCTTCTGCGGGTCACTGCCTGCGACAGCCGCCTTCCGCTGTCGCCAAGGCTCCCACTCTGACACTGGCCGCCAGCCAAGATCATCGAGGCTTTCGAGGGACACCTGGGGTGGACCAGCTTGCAGCTTGTTACTCGCCCTTCTGGAATTCTGTGCTTTCAGTGCAACTGGTGGTCAGGGCAGCCGAGCCGGATCGGCAAGTCCACACAACCCACTGCCGAGAGTTTCTGGCACAATGTCCTGACTGGGAGAATCTGATCTGATCCGGGGAAGTGACAGGCATGGAAAGGGCACATCCCTGGCCCTAAACATTCCAAGAATTCCTCATTCTGACCACAAAGATGACTAACTGGCTGGTATTCCTGAACAGTAAGAACTGTCGGGAAAATAACTCATAAAACATTAAGCCCTCAACATTCAATCCCTTCCACCATTGAATTTTGACAAGGTTTCTTCTAGGTGTTGAAGTACGAAATTTGCTATTTCAGATTTCTAATGAACAGTCCCGAGTTACATAGAACAGCTTATAACTGATTTTAAGTTGTTTAACTGAGATGCAAGGAAAAACAAACACTAGGCACAGAGAAATAAGGTCCTGGGTGGGATTATGGTGAGCTGTCAATCACCAGCATTTCCCTCTCCATTGGTTAGAAACAGCAAGCAATAGTCTGATCCACCAGTTCACTAAGTTCACCCTAGCCTAACACTTCTCCATGGCCCTTGACCCTATATAAAGGAGCACGACGATTTCAGAAGGTCCCCCGAGGGGCAAACTGGTGAAACCTGACGCCTGCCTCGATCCCAAACTGCTGCTGTCAGAGGACTTCACCGCAATGTGATCATATCACAGATGCCGACTGCTGACAGGATTAAGCTCCCACTGTCGAAAAAAGCGATGCCAGGGCAGCAAAACCCTGACACCTCTCAGCATAAAGAGAGTCCCCCGTAGTCCGAAATGCCCCCTTCGTAATCCTGTAACCGATCCAGCTACATAAAGGTTGTTTCTACGCTACGGGGGGTTTGTCACCTCCGACACCCCAGGGAACAGGGAGCACTGGTGCAGGAACGACAAATGGGAAAACTATCGCCCAGCTGGGAGCCAGTCTGCCCCCCACCAATGTCATGCCGTGGGGCAGATAAGGCACAAGTGCCTCCAGGCATGGGGTTTAGTGCAGTTAGCATGCATGGACAAGCCCCCGCATGCTCACCTTTGTGGCCTGACCTTGCTGCACTTCAAGGTCCACCAGTTCTTAGTATAATTAACAGCTTTAGCATGGGTTGGGGGGGGGTGTCACTGACAGCCCATCTACCCCCACACGTCATGGTGGCTCTCCCAGCATGCTGCAGTGTTGCCCCCAGCCCACTTGACCATTGTTGATTCATGGCCACAATGCATGTTCTGTTTGCCTGCCCACCCCCGCCCCCCAGGCTAGCATCCCAGCGACAGCGGGCAGAGTGACAGAGTCGAATTCTTACTGTGGATGGCAGTGGCACTGCAGCACTCACTGGCGCCCCCTGGGTGCCACATGCAGCATACAGTCCACTTCTTATGTCTGGAACACTAGCTCCTTTCCATACCAACTGCACACCCCTCTGCAATCAAAAGACCACAACCCCACCCCCCACCCACCCAGTTCGGGTTCAGCCCAAAATAGACGGGAGTGCGGCTGACATTACTCTCAGGGGGAGGGGGTGGGAACTCTTCCACATCCATGATGAAGCTTCGCCGCCGTGGAAAGGCTCACTCAACAGCCGGGGGACAATCCTTCAGCCCCGTGCATGTCCCTGTGTGAAGAGAACCAATGACATCAGCTCATTCTCCCTCAGCATGGCATTCGGTCAATAAACGACACAGCAATAGAAATTAAAAGCCAATATGTGAGGAGGACTGGGCCAGAGGGGACCCTGAGCAACGCAGACATCAGCTCAAAACACAGTGCATACAAGTCCAGCCTTTACTCAAGCGAGCGAATGGGTAAGAATACTAAAGCGTGCCCTGCGGAATGATGAAGGCGTGCAGGTTAATTCACGCTGAGCACCTCGAGCTCTACGGGAGAGTTAATTCGGCTACCGCAAGGCACGTGCCAGTGGGGCGGGCAGCCATGTGGTCTTAGCTGTTTTTCAGACCAAAAGGCCTTTCAGCTGTTGCCAGGCAAAGTTGGGCAGACAAAGGAGAGGAACATTCCAGCAGCCGGGCGATTTACAAGGTGTTCAACAAACAAACGAACAAACAAACAAGCACTCCGCTCCGGAAGTGTGATTCTCGCCGGTGTGCCCGTATCCCGAGCACATCGGAGGGCGGTGTGGAAGCCAAGCACCTAAGGCGACAGCTTTCCACCATGGGAGCTGAATCAACACCAGCAGATTATCGTCACCATTTGGGACGGCAGAGAGGAGCTTTCATTTTGCACGGCCCACCGATAAAAAACAATGACATCCCATTCTGGGTGTACCCCAAACTTGTGGACTTTTCTGCCTGGGACAGGCTCCAGGCCCCCCCACAACCTGGTTAGAAGTGGTTAGAAGATGGATGGATGGTTGAATGGATGGATGGATGGATGGATGGATGTAAACTGACCCCAGTCAAATCCTCAAACACCTTAAAGAAGTATTCTCCTTATCTACACTCTTCTGCCAGGAATGTGACAGACCAGAATGTTATTATGAGATAGCAGAGAAACCACAGTCACTGCTTTCAGCCAATTGCCAAGTAAATATGGCATCTCATCCACCGTCCGCTTGTTTCCAAATAAGCCGTGCTGTTGAGCTGGCGTAACCAAACCCCCTATCAATCCATCACAACCAGGCCTCACGTGTTGAGGTGAAGTCAGTGTTTAAAGCCAGGTCAGAGCTTAAAAAAAAAGCCCTAGGTATAATTCCAATACACCTGGTGAACCAACAACGGTCAAGAGCCATTTCCGACTTACAGGCCAACATCAGCAGGAAGAAGAGGTCAGAAAGTGCACATATTTCTGTGATGAGGAACAGAGTTTCCCTGTAGCCCACAGCCCATCAAATTTAGGCACACGGTGTGGCCCTTTAGTCATAAACGGTTTTTTTCATAAGCAGGGTGATGGAAGTTTCTTGTGCTACACAGAAGGAGGTGACAGCACGGATAATGGTATAGCATTGACAAGTAACCGTTGGTGGCATTAGAAAGGAATAAAAAGTGTGACGTGGCACAGCACACAGACAAATCCTGAACGTGGGCAGAGTGACAGGATGACAGCGGTCCGGGGCTGGAATGAGGATGCTGGCTGACTGAAACAGCCACTTTCAGTCTCCCGTTGTCAGGCAGTGTGACACCCGTCAGAGGTACAATGAGAGGAAGTGTGGGGAGGGGGGGCGGTCCTATGGAAAGCCATGATGCTGAGCTGAAATCGCTGCTCGGTTCCGGAGCTAGCATCCAGGAGCCTGGTCACTGTACAGGCCACTCACAAATAACCTTTAACCTCACTCTGCCCCATCCTGATGTCTATATCTGGGTCACGCCAAAACAGAGGGAAAATAAGAGACACACATAAACACACACAGCGTGACTGGGAGGAATGGACCCTTCAAAACAGAGAAGGAGTCTTTTTCATTCGACACTGAGCATACGCCGCCACAGCAATAAGCCGTGAGCCAACATTATCCCAGCAACTAAAGCACTTTTAAGCATGACTGCATGGCGAGAGGTTAAGGTAACACCAGGCACTGTCTGTGATTCATCCTCCCGGACACCCAAGGAGGTCCCGGGTGTCAGAGAAACACCTCCCGTGCCGGCTCAAGATCGGCGTCCCAGGTTCAACATCCTCAGCCGAGCGTGCGGCACCAGAGGCAGTGAAACCACCATAGCGTTCACAGTGGTGCAGGAGGCAGGCCCGCCATGGGCAACGTATCAGGATACGAGAAACCCACCGTCCCGGTCTGAGTCAGGGGTCGGTCCGGATGCGTCAGCACAGGTCTGTGCACGAAACCAGTACTCGTCCAGCAGCCTGTTCCTTCAGCTTTGGCGCTCCGTGATAAAGCGGGTCATCGCTGCGGCTGGGGTCTACAGACACACGTCAGAATGATGGCTTCCATTCTCAGTCTCTACCGGCTGAAATGTAGCCAGGCCATTTCCTACGTCTACTTCAAAGCCAGACCAGCAGAAGAAGGTGTGCGTTCCTCCTCATTTTTGCTCTGTGATGAAGAGCGGCAGTTCGGTCGCGTGTGCAAGATGTTGTGTAATGGACACGCCCACACACTTGTCAGTAATCAGAAACGCACGCATGTCAAGCCACGGACTATGAAGATGTCACACAAAACTGAGAACACGTTTCCAGAACATATCTGGAGATAAGCTTGCGCTTTTCATCTTTTCCCCTGTAGCTGAAAGTAAAACAAACACATAAATAAAAGCAACTAGAGAAATACTGGAGAAGGTCAGAAGCCTGAAGGCGTATGTGTCTTTTACGAAGGCCAAACTTTGATTTATGGGAAAGAATTCCATGCCAGGGGGGTTTGCTGGCTCAGCAGGTAGCAATGTTGACATAAACTTTCAGGACTGGGGGTTTGAATCCCACCTCCACTCTGTGTGTGTGCGATCCAGTTTTCATGTACAGTTCAAGGACGTCATTAGCCTAACTGGTGTGCCTAAATTCCCCGTCGTGCATAAACATGTATGTGTCCTGCTAGGTTACTGGCATCTCATCCATAGTGCGCCCCGACCCCATGCCTTATGGCTCCAGGAACAGGTTCCAGGCTCACCCACAACCCTGACGAGGAGACGCGGTGAGAAGGATGGATGGAATTCCACACTAACGAGCCCTCTGTAAATGTAGGAGGTCACCCATCACCGCAGCCCTGTCCCACAGCCAAAACAAACCATTGCAGGCACAAAACTGCAGCTGACATTCCCCGATGCAAAGCTGATGCAAACTGCCCTCCATTTCAGAGAGTGGGGCTTTAGAGCCTGCGGGGGGGGGGGCATACCATCACCAGGTCACCTGGTTGGCAGGAAGCCTGACCATTAACTTCCTAAGAAACAGCATAGGGGGAGGGGTGGAAATCAGGGTAAAAATGGGGTGCCAGGCCAACAGGAAGTGTTGCCATCTAAAGGAACAACTAGCAGCACAGCACTCTCTTGCTAAACAAGGCAAAGGGAGAGACAAACCTGAAGCTAGCCATGACGAGTTAGCATGGCAAGGAGAGAGACAAACCTGAAGCTAGCCATGACGAGTTAGCATGGCAAGGAGAGAGACAAACCTGAAGCTAGCCATGACAAGTTAGCATCCCACAGGAACAAATGCTTCTTCATTAGAGGCCGATATTCTTTCTCAAAAACAAATGCACTCAATTTGCATACAGATAGGTCTGTATAAATATTTCTTCATAAGCAGTAGCAGGTGTGTTGGGAGCTAACTTTCAGTGCATTGTGTTCACTGGCCATTGGCGGCGTGCTTTCAGCCCCTCCCTGTGAACAGAGAGCGATGGCGGCTCTCCCGGCATGGCACACCATGGCACTCCGGCATTTTCCACCAATTATACCAGGTGTGGAAATGAGACCACATACACGGACTGCTTCTTTAAAGGCCTATATTGTCCCAACTGTAAGATGGGCAATTGGTCAAACACAGCAGCGACACAGAGGTGGAGGTCTGCGTTACTCATTACCAGGCCCACCAAAGGCATTTCCATCTGGGACTGATGACCCAGGGTTCTGTACTTTTCCATGCTGACGCTGGTATCCTTCCACCAATCCCCATCCTAACATGAGCACACTTTGATTCTGCTCAAGAGCCACAATACAAGTAAAGTCTTGCTCCATCTCAAAGAGGACATACCACTGGCAACATCTACTCTAAATCATTGCCAAATCCAAAACAGCCGATGAGTGCCATAACCGTGCCACAACAAGACAAAAAAAAAAAACCTCATGCCATCCTTGTTAGCACCCATACCGCTTGTTTGATATCGTCATGCAGCAAAGTCTCTGAAGACCTGCGGACCTTCACCTGAAGGGCGGTCGAACACGAGGACATTAATGAAACAGAATGACAGGCCTGAGCAAGCAAAGTGCAACCGACGAAAAGATATAAAACCAGGGAGACGCAACGGACCATGGCCTCACCATAACCTAAACAGAGGTCCCACCCACTCGGCCGGTCATACGGGCCGAGAGAATCCACCGCATCATCAGAATGCTATTTTCTGTGTGTCCGGTGGCTGCTGAGAGCCCAAAGGGGTCTTTGTGACTTTCAGGCATTCCAATATCAATAGAACAGAACTGCCCCGACGCCTCTGCAGACCACAAACTACGGGAATGAGAGATCACCATCCTCTCCTGGAGGGAACAAGAGCCACACATGCTCCTAAAAGTTGGACCGTTAGAGAGTCACAAACAGTAAGAGGATCGATTCTAAAGCTAGAAGCATCACTCTCTCTTGAAGAGTGTACATCCACAGTTGAGACTAAAAGGCACAAGGCATTTTCATCCTACAGCTGCACAGACGTGGGGCAGCAGTAAAAGATTAACTGATATATTCGATCCCTTCCATGGCGCAGCTAGTAGTCTCCATCGCAGATATACGGTTGATTCCAAGCAAGACCAGATCAAAAGGCAGTAAGTAAGACGAAGAGAGCAGGAAGGTCAGTGGCAAATGGAAAAAACAGGACACTGAAATAAATTAATGTGCTTCTGCTTGCTTATATTTAGGACAGAAAGCAGTTAATTCCCATGGGCTTGTACGCAGGACACTTCTGCCCAAAGCGACTTATCATTCAGCTCACATTCTGCATATTTTTGTAGCTGATCATTTACTGAAGCAAATCCAACACTTAGCACCGGGGGACACTCCCAGAGCTCACGTTTTGTTCCAGCTTCTTTTTAAATCTGGAACTCTGTAACCAGAAACCTACAGCGCAAATTTGACATGGAAACAACGCTTATTTCCTCAGAACAAAAAAGGCTAATTTATAGTTAGGTGAATATTTTCATTTTATTTGAAAATCTGAACTAATGAGCGTAACAAAAGTAACACTAATACTTACAGTAATTTACCGAAAACCAGGGGAAAACGCATACACCATGGCAACATGATAACAGCACCACCACCCCCATCGTATAGCAAGGTCCTTAACGACTACGCCACCTCCTGACATATTTCATAACTGCTACAGAGAAGTCTGAACTTCCAGGTCACATAAAATCCATTAAAGAAATACACTGCTAAGTTTGCTACACTCACTTAAGGCAACATTTCCAACATGATGAAACAGAAAGGCTCAAACTTAGGTAAAAATTCTAAAAAGAGAAAAAAAAAATCTCCCGCTTCAGAAGTCCAAGATTATTTTTATCGGTCTATAGGTGGGACATTAATCTATATTTCTACAGACTTCTCAGATGTTACCAGTCACCAAATGTTGAAACTCTGCCACTGACTTGGGAAGGGGACTCTGGTGAAGCAATTAGTGCAGAAGCATGGGAGGAGTTGTAAATTACTGGCACTTGATAGGCACGGGTATGCAAACACACTTGATTACATGCAGTGCGTAAAGTGTGTGTTACTGGACTCCTTCAAGAATGTGGAGAGAGTGGCTTGGGAAGCTGATGTATGTTGGATAGGGGAAACAGAATAGACAGCCTTGTGCAGGTTATATGGCTGGGCTGATACCTTATAACAAAATACTACGTATAAATCTGACCCAAGCAAATAATCTACCATCCATATCTTAAATAAATGATCATTAATATAAAAAACAAACCCTCTCTGTATGGGACAACCTGAAATTTGGTTTAACCTAAAATCACCAAGCTTGATGCCCCTGTTTATATTTCATACTGGCTATCCCACTATTGACATGCATTATTTTTTCCCATTTTTTTGTCTGTTCGCTATAATTATTTCCATCATCATTGATTTGAATACTAGTTTTAAAAAAAAACGAGAAAAACAATTTAGGGAAATCTAGAATTATCCTTAGATACAAGTATAGGCCTATGTATGTATGTCAACAATTCAGCATTATAAACTAAACTGTATAAAGCAGAGAAACAACATGGCCGCCAGCAACCAAACACCAGCTGTTTGCCAAGCAAACCAAGCGTGCCGGAGCACTCAGGTCCCCTGCTCCCTGACACACCGATGCAAAGGGGTCCAGACAGGCCTGGAGCCACACTGAGCAAGCAGACTTAGGAGCTGCAGCTCTGTTTACACTGTCTTTTTAAAAGCCAGGCCCACAACACGGCACTTCCCAGCCCGCGGCGGCCAGCAGCCCAAAGCGGGGGGCACACGTCTCCAAAACTGAGTGGACTTAATTCCAGAAAAAAAAAAAAACCCTTTGTTTCAGCTGCTTAATGCGAGTGTTTCCATCATGTGCCACTTCCTCTGAACCCCCAGCCCCGACATCCAAGCACGGGTAACTTAATTTAGGGTTCCACAAGTAACAAGCGCATTCATTTAAACAGGCAGCCAAGGTCGCATTTAAGTGTATATTTACCAACATATACAGCTGACTACATTTAATCACATTATTCATGACTATGGTATGTACAATACATTCCTTTTCCCATTTTTTTTTTTTTTTTTTTTTTTAAAGGAAAATCAACACCGGACTAAATTAAAACGCGAGAGGAATTTAGGTACTTGGAACTGTACCTACAGGGTTTGCACAAAACCCCAGCTTCTGTATGTACCAAAATAATCACGGTTCAAAATGTACATTTACAACCATTGCTGGTGGGATTCTAAGTTCTCAACTTCTAGTCCTCAACAATGCTCAAAATCCATGCCAAAAAAAAAAAAAAAAAAAACAAAATCACGCCTGGCTACTCTACTTTTATATCCACTACAGTTGTTATTTTCTGACAAAAACTCATTTTAAATCGCTAGTGTAAGATTCAGCAACAGTGAAAAGTCGCATGTGTTTGTGAACAGTAGGGGGCGGTGTCATTAAGAACATCCCCACAGTAGGATCCAGGAGTGTGCACCTTGAGTTATCTTGATTTTATGCACCACGCAAATAAGCCAGGTAGGTGGATAGGTGTGTGTGTGTGTGTGTGTGTGTGTGTGTGTGTGTGTGTGTGTGTGTGTGTTGGCAAGAGCAGAGCTGAGAATACTGAATGCGGATCAAGGGGCTCGTGTCCAGCTTTAGGAAGTTACACTGTACTCCAGTATACTTGTACATTCTGTGGTCAGTTACTTAAGTGTCAGTAATGTTCACACCTAATAGCTCACTTACTCAAGCATTAGCCAACCCGATTACTACTCGGGTACTCAAAGGGGAGATACCGGTGGGTAAAGCCCGGCCAGTTATATTAAATGAAGGCTAAGCAGTTAAACAGATGAAGAGGTTTTAAAAATCTGGTAGAAACAGATGACAGGGAGGTTAGTGAGAAAATCACAGACTAGCATCTTCTTTACGGTAGGACAATATAGCTGCACAAAAGTTGAAATGAATTCGTTTTCGGATGATTTTTGCCAATTTAAATCTTAAAGTTGCCAAATCTTTTTATTTTTCTCCTCAGATGGTGAAGCCTGCATAACTGAGTCCAAATGCGTTACTTCAGCCAAGTCTTTTTGCCGCAAATCGGATGTACAGCCAGCAAACGCAAGGACGGGCTGCTCGGTGTAGCGAAGCTCCTTTAGCTCTCAGATAACTTTCCTCAGCCTGAAGATGGAGAATATATATTTATATATGTTTATACACACTTTCAGAACATCAGTCAATGCAGCTGGACTACCCAGACTACACCGTCAATCACACACAGTCTCTCAGACTGAGAGACATAACCCAGAACTTTTGAACGACGCTGTAATAAATAAACTTTCACCTCGACAAAAATAAATAACTTTTTACAGGAAAACCCCCGGGACTCACCGTTTTAAGGCCGGCTGTTTCTTTTTGGAAGTTACTTTGTATCAAGCCGTATACGCGGTGACTCCCTCATCACCCGCATTCCCCGACTGTTTTTTTTGTTACATTTTCCTCCGCCTTTCGCCAATGCAAACTGGCTCCAAATGTAACCTCGCCCAGATCGGAAGGCCATTGGAGCGCCGTCCCCCAGTACCGAGCGCTTATTGGCTGACGGAGACACCAATCAACTGACTTTCAACGCCCACCCCCCCCCTCCCCATCCAGGTCCGGGCCGGACCGAGCGCTGAGTTCCAGAGCGCGTCACGTGACCCGGGAACTGGTTGCTCGTGGCACAGCTGTACGCTTATGGAGCGCGAGGCTGGCGGCCAGCGGTGCGGCGTCCCGGCCACGTTGAAGGGGCTGAAAGACGAGCGAAAGGCCCCACACGCCTGGATATAATACAAAAAAAAAAAAAAAAATGTAATTTAATATAATGTAATGAAAAATTAAGCCATTTCCCTCTGGGAAAAATCTTTTTTTTCTGATTCTGAATGTTTAAAATTACATTTTAAGTGGCATGCAGTAACTTCTGTGGGAAAGCGGAATAAGGGGCATCATGTACTAAGACGAATTTAGAACTGCATTCCCCCCCTAAACCTTTATTATACATTATAGAACTGGATTTACTCCCTTTCGGCAAAAGCTGGGAAGGCCATTTATATAAGACCCCTGCTCATATAGAAAGAGAACACTTCTCCTACGATAATCCACTGTCTTTATAGCTGTTCCGATGTTATTCTTCAACCAGAAACGATTGGGCCTGGGGAACAGCTGGCATGTAATACCTGAAACTCACAAAAAAACGTGCCTCATATGTAAATGTGCAGTGTAAAAGCTCCTACCAGATTTTGTGGGCTCATGAATATATCAGAATTTTTCAGTCTGACCCTGGATATTGATGAATACTTCTGGTGATTCGTATGACCGGGATACGAACATACATAAGCGTCACTGCAGAAAGAAAAGAAAACACACAGTTATTGATATTGCCTGACTAGATGTCGCCTTCTGCATGATATTTCCTGAGGCACATTTGGGCCTTGTCGGTGTTACAGCGCTCGAATGTCAGCTGAGGTGTGTTATCGAGTAATGGCTTCTTTAAAAACTAAAATATATTACCCAGAGGGGAGATTTATGAATGTACATTTGAGTGAGTGCTGTCAGGGATAGGCAGAGTGGAAACAGACCCGTGGACATTCGAGGATTTTATGCTTAGTATCATCTCGTCGAGCAAACAAAATGACTAGTATGCCCCCTGGTGGACAGGGATGAGCCATTGCAGCTTACAAAAATATGACCGACTGAAAAAAATCATTAAAACCATCGGGATTATGAAATAAATCTATTAGGAAACCACAAATACAATTGAAAACCTTTACAGGATTCTAATGGTTCTGTGATGGTTTTTAATGATTTTTTTTCAGCAGGGAAATTAACAAATGTTTGAAGTCACTACATTTTATTTTACTATAAAAGTTTCACAACCATAAAATTTAAACAGAAATAAAATGTAACCGTGTTGGTTGCATGTGAAGATCTGTGCGAATCCGCACTGAGCCCGTACTATATTGAGTGCCTCTCCTCTGCAGTCATTTTTACCGGGGAAGGACTGGACACATCCAATGGCAGAAGTTACCAAGTGCTGTCAAATGATGATTAAAAAAAAAAAAAAAAAAAAAACAACCTTCAGATGCTTTGTGTTAATGTTTTTTCATAGTTAATGGATATATATTCACTTAGCGATTAGCATGTATGATCTGGAACAAAAAATAAATTAATGCCTCCCTGGGCACAGATAGGGCCTCAGCGAGTCTGAACTGAATTCCTGGTTATGGATGGTTGGAATTTTATGAGTCTGAGGAAACCAGTTACAAACTTAGACATCATTTTAGCTTTTACCACACACCTTAGTTCAAATCTGTCAACAGAGATGCTCAGCACTATGCAGGACACTTCTGCCACATCTGATTTTAAAAACACAGGCATTAAGTTCAAACGGTGTGTAAAAGAAATATTTATCAGTTCACCAGAGAGACAATTAGTCTTAAATATTTCATACATATTACAATTAATGCAAATATCATTAAAGCATTAAAACAGTACATTTTAGTTACATTTGTACAAAGCACATTACCAATCAAAGTGTAACTTTACTTGGGATGTAAATTTTCGTCATACTGGACTCCGGTCATTGTTTCATTTGCCTGACAGTTCCTATTTATTCCATTTAAATTACTAAATTAGCTGCAGTTGTTTCAGCAAAACAGACTTCAAGTCACTGGAAAAGCCATTTACTCAAAAGCTAACATTAGCAAAAAGGTATTCTTTAAACCCTTGTTCAGTTCATTTACAGCAAACAGACAAAATTATACATTTTAAACGTGTTATTTTTGCTAAACCTGAATTCAAGAAACTGCATACCAACAAATGTACATCACAGGTCCTTTAAACAACCAAGTAGATTTATATTAAACAGCATTAGCTGTAAATTGTTTTATTTTTTAAATGTCGACCAAACTTGCGAATCTTAAGGAGCCTGTCTTCACGAGGCACTCTACACCAAACAGCCGTGCACCACAACGCAACCTTGTCACGCTAATCGAATGTGAGTGCGTACACATTAACCAAGCTTACCATTTTAGCCTTTCACACTTATCACACTTCTTCATTTTTGCGAGAGACGACATGCAGGTGGTTTGTGTGACAGAGCGGGATGCGGAGGACAGGAGGAGACGGAGACTGTTGGTCCCCGGTGGCGACCCCCAATTGGAGCGGCCGCGAGAGAATGATGACACTTGATCACTTTTGTTTTTTTCTACATGCAAAACACCAGAGGGGCAAGCATGGAGGCAGCAGCGGTCTACACCACGGGCTCTGTCATCGCACTGCGCTTAACATCTGAGGAGAACACCACCACTTACTGGAATAACATTTTAAAAGCTTCCTTTTCATTCATGCCAGCTGGAAAAGACATTGACCTTCAATGCCACAAAAGTAAGGCTACAAAACAATAGAAACGACGTATGCTGGAAGGGGCGGAGCCGACACCAAAAACATCCCATCACAGAGTAACACCCCCCAACAAACACACAAGGTAGCTTTGCATTACACAAAAATCCGTCATTGGTTTTTCCGTCTTTTAGTAAAACGACCTCGTCAAACAGAAATGTACACGACAATGCACACAACTCATGGGTCTTTGGTCATAAATATTGTGAAAATGTTGCAACCATATGGATCATCCATAAAACAGATGTATGTGAGAGCAACTACATTTCATAAAATTAAGAGACATCGAACAGGGTCCCAGCACAAAAGTAAAAAGTTGTATCACGCACACACACACATTTAAAAGGGAAGTGTCACAGCCACTAATATTCAAGAGAGATATTTAAGTTTCAGTTCCGTCTTCCAGGTCAAATGCAAATGGAAAGAGAACCATGACACACCAGCGAAAGGGTCACATATTAGTAAGTTACAAATGGATTCAAGGACAGTTTAGCTGTGTTGATTTAATGGTGTTGACAAGTTAAGCTGACTGTAACAAAAAGGTAAGTCGTACTAAAAACACACCATGTGCTCATGAACCTGAAAGAGTGGTGTCTCCACTCACCCATATTTATTTACCAGTGGAAAAGTTATTTCAGTCTCAGGACTACAAATCAAGCTGGCTTAATCGAGTTAACTCTGGCTATGTAAAACTCGCTTTGTGGTACACCCCAGTGCCCTCGAATCAGTTGGCGTTTACATGGCCTCAGTAAGCAGGACGACCTTGCATACAGAGTAGCATGTAACGTTCTCAGCTTTGTTTCTGCAGGGCTACACACACGAACACGCAGGTCTGTTAACACCTCTACAGCACCCCTGATTTTTTTTTTTTTTTTAAAAAGAAGCGGAAATGCATCAGATACTAATAAAGGAAAAACACTGGTCTGAAGAGGTAAGATAACCTCAAATATAACACAAGATGTTTAAATAGCTTACAGCGGCAGGCCAGGCTCACTTTAACACTTATCTTCATAAAGAAACGTAGACGGACGACTACGTCATTCCCGGTTCAGATGAGAACTTCGGCCTGATTCTACATCACATGGCATGAGCTTTGTGGGCCTCAATGCCGGGTTTGTTCCTCTGCACTTTGTGATTCTGCTCTCCACCGAAATTCCAGTCGACGGGCCTGAGCAGCTGCATGGTCTTCTTGTGTGTCCAGAAGGGGTTGATGAAGATGGTGAGCAGGGCCAGGCCCGTGAAGAAGAGCACGCGATGGGGGAGGGGCACAAGCAGGTTGATGCCCTCCCAGTGGTTCCAGCTGACCCACCACATGTAGTAGGTTATCACCATGCGGCAGTGAAACATGTGAATCATCACCCACTGGTTGGCCTTCCAGAGAAGTGTGTAGGCCCAGCCGGCCTGCAGGGTGAGAGAAACGGACGACTCGATTATCGGGGGGATGTGTCAAAAGAAATATGGAAAAACACACAGAAAGAGAGAGGGAGGAACCCATCGCATAATCCTCAGGTTCTACAGGAAAGGCAAACAAGAGTCCCAATTGGCCAGATCTCCCCATTTTTAAAGGTTAAAGAACACTTAACCGCCACTGCTCCTGAGCAGTTTAAGGAACTTGGTTTACCGAGTTCCAGGGCTCAAAGCCTACTGCGATTTAAGGGCGTGAGAAAGCATCTGCTGATCAAATTCATTAGAGTAATCCAATTTAAGGGGCAGATCGAGTACAAACTGGGAACACAACTTCCGTTAAGGGACCAGAACTACGTTAAATTTACAGAGAGCACAAACGTACGAAACAGGGAATACGGCTCATAAATAGTCAAGCAGTAGAGTAAGGCAGTAATGTCTTATTGAATACCCAGACGATACAACATTCTCGTTGAATTCAGGGGACTGAGGACAAGGGAATGTCCATCTGTCTGACTTCCTTAAAAAAAGAAACGACAGGCCAGGGGGACAGGAAGTACTCTACCTTGAGGAACATCCAGGATATGCAAGTGAAGGGTGTGCTCATCTCCAGGAGAAGCGTCACCATGGGAAGGTAATGACCCACAGAGTCCCACACCACAGCCCCCCCGAATCCAGCCAAGGCGAAGAAGTGGTGAGCAGCCAGGGCTGGGTCAAAGTTATGGAACACGATGCTGGAGACGTGCAGTGCTGCGTTCTCAAACAGGAAGAAGCCCGTGGCGGTCAGGACATTAAACCAGGACCAGTCCTCCTGGCCGGCCACCTTGTCCGCAGATACAGCAACGTCCTGGGTGAGTGCCCACAGGCCGGCTACGGTGCCCTGGATCCCAAACACAGCCCGTGTGGCCGCCAGATCCCAGAACACCTTCTCCTTGGCCAGCAGGGAGCCGTACGTCTGTGAGCAGGTGGCCGAGAGGATGTGGGAGAGGAGGAACACCGCGCTGTAAACCACGAAACCCAGACCGATCAAGGCATAACGCACACCCCAGGAGGAGTAGTCCAAAGCAAACACGCCGTGTGCAGGAAAGCCATCTTTAGAAGCCATTGTCCCGTGTAACTTTGCTTTTCTCACGTCTGCTTAGATCTGGAGGAGTTACTCAAAAGTATCCCAGCTGCTGGCCTGTTGAATAAATATATACGTGATGGTAAACACAGTATTAACAGGTCACACCAGTACATTAAGGGGCTTAAACATGTTCACTGCATGATGTACGAATAATGAACAAGGTCCCGCAGGACGGCAAAGGGGGGTTGGCGGTCATTTAATGATGAATCACCCTGGAAAAGATAGACAAGACGATACAGAAGATAGAGAAGTTGATTCTTTAGACCACTGTTTTGACTGTAAACATTGTAAATAAACAACCCCCCCCCCACACACACACACACACACACACACACACACACACCCACACACACACGAATTACGAACTTACCCACTGAAAGCAAGTGATATGTAACACAATAGCAAATATTACACATATAAGGGAACCTACAGGGAACATCCACTGAACTACAGTATGCCCCCTGCCAATCTTAAGTTTCAGAAAGTAGATTCATGCCGACACTAACAAATATACAACAACAACAACAGTTGACGCAGATATGGAAAATACACATACATGTACAGCCGTAAGCATGGTGCCTTACATAAACAGTAACATACCGCAGCGATCCCGCGATAACCGTGCAGTTCAGCTACGGCGAACCTCATTAATTTCCGCACCGGCTTTCCCCCAGGCCACGCCCCCCGGATGAATCGAGACCGCCCCCCTCGAAGCTGATTGGCTGACGGGAAGGTGACGCCCCCAACACCACCTTACGTATAAGCCCCATGTCCAGTTTTATCCGTTAAAAGAAAGAAAAATCCCCGAGGCGTAGGAATGGGGGGGTCGACATCGAATTGAGCCCCGAAATATGTATTAATGATGTTAATAACCGTGGACGTGATATCCATAACTCGCCGGGAGAAAATCCTACAACACCAAGCGAACACCATCTTAGTTTGCTAATAAACTAACGCTAAAGTTACATTATCAAAGCTTTCGTAACGCTGAAGGGCAGAATAGCGACAGTATAGTCCAAGCACGAGAAGACAAGCGACGGTTGTAGGAAAAAAGCTGCGTTGAAAGCGTCGTCTGGCCACTAACCAATCAGTTTCGACAGGGGCGTGTCAGATTCGGCAGGGGCGTAGATCTAGGGGAGAGCTGGTGCAGGAAATAATACTGCACTTCAGCGCCACCAGGCACGATCACGTGACTTTGCCTTCGCTCACGTGTAACTTACAGGCGGAAATCCCGCCCCATATTTGGGCATTTCCTAATTCCAGCCAGTGACGTCCTACCAAATTCATTGTTATATAGGTGACATTCGGTTTTCGACCGCTACCCATCTTCCAGCCCCAGCGCCTTATTTTCTGACCCCGAGGAACCCGGAGCAGACCTGAACGACACGAGTAGAATATAGAAACTCCACACACATCCAGCCTTAGGGGTGGGCGTCAGGCAACGGTGTCAGCCAAAATAAATACGCGTGAAGATCCCCATCTAACCCGTGTACACAGTAGAATATCACGCAGTATGATATGTATCTTAAAACCGTAGATCATTACATTATTATTACATTAATTAACATTCGTGCAATATGTTCATGAAGATGGACTGTGGTCTACCTACCTCATTTTACCTACCTCATTGTACACTACAATTCAT
>JAACJT020000021.1:18179455-18192313 GCA_009936485.2 Gymnarchus niloticus | reverse complement strand
TAAGGAGGGCGCGGGCGGGTACGGAGGGGGGGGGCGGGTCAGGAGGAGAGTGAAGAGTAAGGAGGGAGCGGGCTGAACCGGAGCAGCGTGAAGAGTAAGGAGGGAGCGGGCTGAACCGGAGCAGCGTGAAGAGTAACGACGCCAATGCCGAGTAAGAAGGGAGCGGGCAGAACCGGAGCAGCGTGAAGAGTAACGACGCCAATGCCGAGTAAGAAGGGAGCGGGCAGAACCGGAGCAGCGTGAAGGGTAAGAAGGGAGCGGGCTGAACCGGAGCAGCGTGAAGGGTAAGAAGGGAGCGGGCTGAACCGGAGCAGCGTGAAGGGTAACGACGCCAATACCGAGTAAGAAGGGAACAAATACATCGACCACGTTCACGTGCTCACAGCCACCTGGTCCGAGTTTAACTTTGCACAACTCAAATACCATCTTTCCAACCATTTGTTGTGTTCTGGGAATTGCCATCGGTGTTTAAACTAATTCATGAGACGCAAGTTAAATCAGTCACACACATTGGTGCCAAAACCAACTCACTTTACTGCATGACCTGGCAACTCAAGGCACCTCCCATAATATATCTCTCTGTAGGGTGACATCAGTCAACTAGCTGCTAATTAAAGCTAAAGGCTATGCATTCCAGTACATGACATCATCCTTAAGCGCTTGGTGAAAAGGTGCACCGTAGGGACGCCGAAGCACATCCTGTCCAGATGAACGCAAAAAACTCAGACAAGGACAGAGGACAAAAGTTCTCACAAACGACAGGAAAAGACACATGACGGGAATAGGCAAGAGACTCAGAGTGCGGTGTATTACTGATGTGAGCATCTGAGGAGGTTAGGGAGTGAGCTGTCCCACTCCCATTTGACAGCTCCTCATGTTAATGACCAATTAGCTTGGAGATGATGGGTGTGTCACAAGGTCACGGGAAAAGAGCGAATGGAATCAACCTCTCTGGTCAGACTGTCAAAGCAGCTAAATACAGCACCCATTGTTCCCATGGTTACAGGTGGTGGGAGTCTCGTAAACTTTAGCTCCCTGATTGGCTCCATAAACTTACAGTATTCAAGCCTACGATAATGCCAGACCCCCCTTTCTGAGAGAGCCAGGCACCCACAGGCTGTGGATGCCAGCCTGTGTGTGCAGAATGGAGTGGCCTCTGCTAAACTGGGTGGAGAGGCCCCCACCAAACAGCGAGGCCTTCTGTAACTGTTTTGGGGCTTACAAACAAAACCAATAGAATTTCAATATTCCAAGTTCCTGGCATGATTTGGTCTAGCCTGGGCTAACATAGAAAATATCAAAATGTTTTCATTCACACTTAGTCTCCTTACAGAGGTGAGATACCATTATCATAAAATGATACTGAAATGTGACTTTCTACACACAGAAGGTAAAAACTACAGGACATACATGATATAAATGTATTTCCCAAAATGTATTTCTATTGCTTTGTGTGACTTTACATGGCAGACTTCCCAAATCCACGGGATTTTTTGGTAAAATACCCTCCCACAACGGGGAAATATAATGTACAGAAAGTACATAGATAATCCAGTAGGAACTTAATGCACGCTGGAAACCCCATGGCCACCCAAGCCTGTGGTGATAATTGGGCCTGTGGACCTGCACTGCTGACACCTGCCTGTTTAATCCTTTAAACTCATCTAATGTAATTACAGCTGTCCTGAATTTTTCAAAAGCCATCCAATCCATTAAAAACTGCAAGAACTTCACTTTCTGGGAGGAATATCAGCACCCCACCCCCCACCTTCCTATTTATGCCGGGATCTGGCTTGTTATTTCAGGAGTAAAGTTCTGATCCTTTATAAATAAGATTTAAGAAATTAATAATAGAATAAACATGTGTGGGCACAGAGTTTAGCTCAGGAACATCCCATAATATGCACAAGACACAATGCAACAAAGGCAACTCTAGCATCTTAAATGAAGCCCTCCTACCACCTGCACACCTCCCCGTAAAGCAGCATAAAACCAAACACAAACAATCAGTCTGGTGACTCGGCACGTGTTTACAGAATGGGTGGGGTGCTTCTGCAATTTCCTCCCCCACACGTTACACGTCGGTACTTTATGAGTTTTGACAGGTTCTATAGGCCCCATATGGAAAGTCGGCCAGACATTTTTCTAAAGAGGTAACCCATCCCTCTCCTGGAAACTAAAGTTAACAGCAGAGACAGTCTGTTTCAACGTTGGCCTGAGCCCGCCGAATGGTGTTTTAGGTAATGTAATAACCGAAGAAGGAGAATACAAACAGCCACTTTCAGAAACGTGGCAGTCTTCATGCCATTTTTTCACTGAGCTACTACAGGCCTCCAATTTTCTCCAATCACATTTTTGTCAGCTACATACATCCAACATTGTTGTGATTTTACTTTTTTCTGCCTTCACTTCCAGTCTGTCACCCTCAGCAGCAGCAGAAGTGTCAAAAAGACTAAATGAGGAAAAAAAAACAAAGATGCAATTTAAGGCAGGGGTAATTTGCTGAAATTTGGCATCGAGCCTCACTTCGAGAAGCTAATCTATTGGTGGAGGAACTTAAAAGATCAGACAGCAGAGCTGAGAAAGATCTACAGTAAATCGGCTCGTGCAGAAAACGATTTCATACCTTATTACTAAAAAAAAAGAACTCCTTGGAAAAATGTCTCTACATTCTGACATCTTAGAATAAAAGACTCAAATGAGATTGAATCTGGTCTGCTTGTTGTACACAAGGGTCTCAACTTTATCTTTTTATCGAATACTTCCAGGAACTCTGCTCCTTGTGCTTGAGTTCTTCTTGATAATAATAATAGCAAATCATGTTGTCTAGTTAGCAAATATAATACAAAGCAAAATATAATTCAAATTGTTACTTGGAGGAGATCAAAGTGAAAATTGTGTATAATAAGTACTGCTTTAAGGCAAAGAAATAAATTATAGAACAGAAGAGAACATCACAGTATCAGATACTATACCAGTGCAGGGTGTGGAATCATACATTTCAGGACAAACCTACTGATGCCTACTTGTGGTCTCTACAGGTAAGGCTGCTATTTCTGAAGCCTTTCTGAAGTTATGTTTGAAGCATTTTTCCTCCTGTGGGCTTCGTTTTGTAGCTGCGGAAAGGGACGTAAAAACATTAACTATGGATGGGACTTTATTCTCTTTCATTGTTCTTTATTCAGAGGGAAATATGACTTGTGTTTCAAAGGTTTTTCACCCTGTGTAAAAAAAATTGTAAATATCCTTCTTTAGTGCTGAGATATCTTTACATTATTCCATATTTAACTTGATTACTACTGATAATAATTACAGCCTCAAGAGCTGCTCTCTGAGATTTCGGACACTAATTAAGGCTGATGTCATTCCAAGAACACATTTATTAAACTCCAGACTTTCTGCCCAAACGAGAAATGAAGAAGGACGGGTCTCATTGACAGTAATGATAAACATTGTACCCAGGTATCCTAGCTGGATCTGTTGGGATTTTTGAGATCCTGGAATACAGAAGCGGAATTTGACCAATGGAGATTGATAAGTCCTTAGCACGAGGACACGTTATGTCATCGTTGTCCAGCTGTCCGTTTTCTCACAAAACTTAAACTGAAATGGCAATGCTGCACACTCCAGTGTCCATTTTGTGGGGGAACGAACATATCAGCACCGAGTCACTAAGTATTTAGGGGGAAATCCCTAATCATCTGACACTGAGGGCAGCCTTTCTTCCTTATCAGAGATTCCTGCTGTAAACACAAGCGTCAACAATTACTCACAGGCATTTTCATAAGTCGTTCCAGGAATATATTTTTGTTTGTGCAAAAAAAAAAAGAATCCTTGCCTTCTTACAGTTTTCAAAGGGCACATCTGCCAAAAGCCTCCGGCTGTTGGATTGGGGTATATCTGAGGCAGGTGCATGGACCAGAGCTGGCCTTCGGGCTCCTGTAGAGCCAAGATCAAATCAAACATCGGCCAACACTGCCGCTGGACTGACGAAACTTCAAAAGCAATGCGGCAGCTGAAAAGGTTTTGGTGGCCTCCACTCCATCAGGCAAGGAGCATTTGCACATTACATTCTGGAAGAGGTTCTCACGGTGCAGGATAAAGGTGAGGGCTATCCAGTTTTCTAGGACATGGAAGATTCCAGATCCCTCAGGCGGGAAACCAGGAGGATTTTTAAAGCTTCCCGTGAAAGGAGACATTCACAGCTTACACAGTGCCAGTGCTGAGCAGTCGGTGTTGGTTTGATGCGACGTTCTTCCAAACGAAATGAACGCTTTGGGTGCAGCGTAATTTAACCAGTGGGAGAATTTGGAAACCCAGCCCAGTGCAAGTGCCTTAATCCCACAATGCAGCGGTCTTCAAACCATCTCACTCAAGACCTGAGCAGGGCACTTGAAATGTCCCAGTAAAAACACAGTCGTGTAAAGGGGTTAAAGTTGGACAATGCTTAGCAATGAAATGTTAATCAGCCAGCATGCAGCGGTCAATTAATAACTCACTTAATAATTAGACGACAAAATAATCGAGAGACTTGGGTCACAGTCTGTCAAGTTTGAAGACCTCTGCTTTGATATGTAAACAAACATAAATCACACAGAACAACATTTCACAAAAACAGCGAATATGTAAAAAACACCACACAATTGTATTTTTTTAAATGAAAAATTAACTAATGTCGCTGAGCGTTATAAATTTTTTAGTTAAATAGCAATTTGAATAATGACTTAAATACACTGTTAGGAGTACATAATTCTATCTGTCAATCATTTAAAAGATTCATAATGGCATTTGAAAAATATGATTAAAATGAACATTTCTCAAAACTACTGAGCCTCGCTGCTGAAGGAAGACTGTGTGTCTAGATCATCTCTACCATTTGGGTAATTATTTGTCTCCCTGGCACAGTTACTGTTAATATGAAATAAATATGCTTGTGCCACATTTTGGTTTGTCGTTAAACAGAAGACTCGCTAAGGAGAGGAATTCACAGTGTCATTTTGGTTAGTGCAGGTAAGGGCAGGCCTTTAGGTGAGCCCGTGAGAGCCGCGAGAGGAGCTGGCTGACTCCCCTGGACCGCTGTCTCTCCACGCGACTCAGCGACTACATGTACTGCCAGTTCTGCTACTCCTGCTGATTGCAGACCGCCACGAGAAAGGACAGCTGGCTGCCTGTAGCATGTTTTTTTTTTTTTCTTTCTGTTTTTCAATAAGGCAAATCTGTAAACAATCGTTGAAATGTTCATGCCAACCCTATGACGGTACTTCTAGAAGACTATAATGGAAATGGTACTTCTGTGAATTTTGGTCTTCAGTGTGGTCCCTCATGGTCTGCTACATTTATAATAAAACGCTAGCTGCTTCTCAGGATGAAGGAGAGTGTACTGGGATCAGCTGAAGCTAAGGTCAACGGAGAGATGCTACACATCATGTGTGGTATGAGCACAATATGGGGGCTGCCCTGCCAGCAAAGCCCCCTCCCGTCATCCCTGGTCACACTCCCTCTACGTTGCTATGACATCTGGGTTGACACTGTACAGCAACTCCTTTTAAGCATTTCATACCCACGCTACGATTACTGTAAACAGGTTTGACAAATGGAGAGTTTTTCTTCCAAATTGTTCCTGTGTAACATGACATCCTTCAGTATCACATCTCCGTACAACAAAAGTATGTTAAATTGGGTCCTGATTGTTACTTTGGGGGTTGATTTTTTTCTGTCATCACATTCCCTGGGTCCTAAAGTTCTGTTTTTCAAGAAAACCCTCTTTTCCTCAGCGCCGGCTTCGGAACGGCAAGGGGCAATTAAAAGGACAGCGAGATGTATGCCAGCGGTGGACGGGTGCATTTGCGGATCCATATTTCCAGGCTGGCGCTCCTCTGTCTGCCTGAACGCCACTCCGCTCTTCGCCTGTCAGGGTCCCATGAGCACTCTTCTGAGGCTAGGGACCGGGTCAGGCCACAGATGGTCACCTCTGCCCCTTCAGGGGTCCCGGGGCGCGGCGTCACTGGCGCCAAGAAGAGGTACCCAGCGTCGGGGTCCGCCGGAGCAAGCTGGTCGGGCCGGCAGGAGACACAGGCGTCAGCCGTGCTCTGCCGGACCAGGCCACCGGGACCGGCCTGAGTGCCGACAGAGACCCGGTCGCCGGGCGCCCACGTGTTGTAGCAGTGGGCGAAGCGGGAGAAGTTGCTGTTGAAGGTGCGCAGCTCGCCACAGACGTCCCGGTGCAGTTCCGCCAGCTCGCAGCGCATTGCCGTGATCTCCTCCGTCCAGGGCAGGCCGAAGAGGGGCGGCTCCCATGGCGGCTCCTTGGGGGCCTTACTGCGCCGCGAGGGGCCCGACCTGGGGGCCCTGAAGGAGGGCGGCGGAGTGGCGGCCACAGAGAATGCCTTGACGGTGGAGGTGGCGCTATGCTGGCTGCGCGTCACGTCCTCCCTAATGTAGCGGCTCGTCTCCTGATAGACCGAGGAGGAGTCCGCCTCGTCATCATGCAAATCGTCCTCGTTAAGTAAAGACGTGCCCTCAACCACGTCATAGCCGTCTGAAAGACAAATATAAATACGCACATGGGGGGGGGGGCTTACAGGAAGGAAGAGCTGGAACAGAACATCCTTTCCCAGTGCCGTGTCCTACAGAAATGAAACATACGAGTCAAAATGGGAAGGCCCTGCAAAACCAGATTTACTTTCCGGCCTCATCTGAAACTTTTGACTGAGATCACATTTTAATATATGATCTACTGAAGATGCATGGCAACAGAATAACTGACATATAATCATACTTTTCTTGCCCTTTTTTATCAAGTCAGTATGCATAAACATACTGAACAGCACATGTGAAATGGGTGAAAGGGAAGTCACCCTTCAAAGGCCATGAACATCATCATCATCTGTCAGAGGCCTGGCACCCATTTTGACTCTCATAGGTTTGACTCTGTGTTTACACTGCCTTCTCACTGTTCAGCGGACACAAAAGTCCTTTCACCTTTCCACTCTCGCGACCGCTAACTCCCCGCAGTGGGTTACAGTTTCCAAAGACATTAAAACAGATTTCACAGACACTGCTTAATGGAGGCGGCTCGTTCCTCGTGGAAAGATGAAAAACCCCGAACATTACAAGCTTTTCATGCCTCGGCCAAGGAGCAGGTATGAACCCTATTGAACAAGAGGTCCTTTAACAACAGTTTCTTTGGAGCGTCTGACCGGGACTAGGTACTGCTGGAGCCCGTGACCAGGGAAGGGGGGCCTCAATCCCGCGGTCAGACACGACTAATTTCCTGGGTGGCATGGATCACATTGAATGGCTGTCGCCCACAGCTGAGTCCGTGGAGAAAATTCTGTTTATGAAAAGCAGGTAGCACAAAAAAGAATCTGAAAAGTGCTCAGTTTAATGTGCCTAACGCATTGGTCGGCACAAACATCTCAAGAAGATATTTATTTTGCCCGTTTGTCCAAGTTAAAGGTATACCAAAGTGTGATGTTTTAAAATTAGAAATGTCACAGACTATATCCAGCACTGGTGGGTAATTAGTGGAGACCCAAGTACCTTTGATTTTATTAAGCTACATGATTTTGTAGGTAAATTTAAAGCCAGCTTGAGTACATAAGGTTTAGCACTTTTGTGAAAGTAGCATCACACTTTGATACTAATCAAAACACAAACTCCAATATGAAGGGATCCCATGACCACCTCCACCAAAAAGGGGTTAAAGGAGAACAAAAAATATATAGAAAATCTTTACACTGTGCAGGTAAGTAGAATTTTAAGGTTGTGCCTGACATTTTGTCTTGGGAGAAGGCAGTGTAAATATATACAGATGCATGGGTGTTGTTGGAAACAAAATACTTGTGACAAAATACTCTGACTCCAGCCGCCCCACTCTTGCCCCCCTATGCCTCTCTACTGCCACCCCCCCTTCCCCCACTGGAGGTAGAAGGTTGCCAGAGAAGATCAGACACCGCGCTCCTGCTTTCAAATGGTGTAATGTGATACCACCAGCGAATGCTGGCACTGGCTTTCAGGTGTAGCATTTTCACACACTACTGACCGATGTGTCTATGGCCAGGTGTGAAGAAACACTATCGTCTGCTCCTTTGACAAACATTTTGACATCTTCTCAGAAGACTTCTGCTGTTCGGAAACGATCATTCTGAAAGCAAAGTGGTTGGTGGAACCGACAGGATCCAATCCTGCCATTCGGCGGAATACGAATGCCGAATTCCTTTGGTTAACGATTTTTGTAAGCCTGTCCAAGGCCTAGTCAGCTTTTTCAGAACAATTGACAGGTCAGGTGTATCCAAAATGGGAGGAAGGTATTGAGCCCAGGAGGGCTTCAGGTGAGGGCCTGTAAATGAGGAAGACTCTGGTTCCAACTGAGCAATAAGTGCAGATCCATCCAGTCTACGATGAACCCAACGGTCTTTCGACTGCCGACCGTGGACATTTCACACACAGAAAGACTTTCGTATGAGCTCACAGACGTGACATACATAATTCTGGTTCAACAGAGGAGAGACAATTTCCACAACAATGACGCTATGTTTACAGATATGTATAAATATGTATTACACTATTTAAAGCACATCGTTTAGATGCTTTCAGACGATAACAATGAAAAACTTCATCAGTCTGGAAGGCCATTCATTCTAAAAACTCGTGGCATCCCTCCCCTTGAAAGGGAAGGCTCACACATGTCTATTAGATTCTCACTCAGATCACTCGGATTTTAAGACCACAAATTCCAGGCAGCATCGCTCAACTTTTGGTCGGGATCAGAAGCAGGTTCTCCCGTGCCTCCAATTAACAACATCCCATCTTTATCTGGTGCAAGGTTGGACAGGAACTGAGAAAAGCATCAACAGGATTACACAAAGACTGAGCACAGCACTACCGCCAATTATCCAAAACATCTCGGAAAAGAAGTAGCACCTCACCCAACAGCAAGTTTGTGTGATAAAAAGCTGTTTATTCAGATATGAGATGCTGTACTGGCTGGGCAGACAAAAGCCTTCAGAGAGCCTGAGGGACATCATGATTTCACAACATGAAGGCCCGTGAAGTCCTACACGTAAACAAAACAACAAAGCAGGCTCTCAGGAACAGAGGCCTATGGTTTGACTTCTGGTGGGAAATGGGCGATAGCTGAAGAACAGGGCCCACTCGGTGAGAGCAGAATAGTTTCAGTGGACAGACCGTGGGATTGGAGGGCTCCCCTGGTCCTCAACACTCCTGGTCTCAGCCGAACATCTAAACGCTTAAACCCGGCAAGCTTGATTCAGAATGGGAATAGGTAGAGCTCCAAATGGAGGGATACTCTTAACGAAGGGAAGCACTACGGGATGCTCAACAAATTAAACACAAAAAATGCAAACTCTTAAGACATTTCCTTCATATTGTCCTTTCGTAAAAATTCAATAGGGTTCATATCTATACTCTTTTATGCATACACCACATATAGTTAAAAAAAAAAATCAGTGCAGAAAAGGGGGGGGGGGAGGAACGCATCCTGTTTGCACAAAGCAACGTGTATCACCAGGACCCTGCCTGCCGTGAAAGCCATACAGGATGAGGTTTGCGCCGAAGGTGTCTCTGCATTCCAGCAAAGGGTGCCACGTTCAGAGGTGAGCCAAAGACAAATGTCCTGTCCGTTTCATGCACTCCGGAGAGTTCCTCCTGCACGCCGGGCAACACGCAGCAAAATTATTGTCCATTTAAACTATGGAAATTAATATACGTTAGCTGTTATGCTGGCAGTAAATTTGTAAACACTCTAAACAGTAGAGAAATGAAAGCACAATTACATTTTCCCCTGACATTGACTGGATCTCAGCAGGTATTCACACACCGGTGACTGACAGCTACTGGGAATATGAAGTAATTAAATCCTCCCGCTGCGGTTTAATTATAATATTCCGAACATTGGTAAACTGGAGGTAAATAAGAATGCTCCTGAAGATATGTATGCAAGTGGAGAGTTAAGAGAGAATCCAAAATAATAGTTTAGGTCACGCAAAAAAATTACCAGCACAGCGAGAAGCACAGACATTGTAGCGGTCTCTAACTGTTAACCTGCTTATTTTAACTCCAACACGTGTCACATTGTGTGCCGGTAACTATTGACTTAGTTATTCTGACTCAAATGCTTACATTGCTTTGTGCAACCAGCAGTGACCTATCTCCCAAAGCATGGCAACTTACCTGAGTCAGAATCACTCTCTAGCCCCAGTCTTGGTTCTCACAAGTTATAAGTTATCTAGATGGCAGGCTTTCAAAATCCCTCCTCGTGGAGGCTGCAGTCTCCACCTGCAGAGCTATCTCCTCTTCCTCATCCCAGAACTCCTTTCCCAACTTAATTCCCTCTCCGTCCCCACCATCCCCCCCCCCACCGATCATACAATGAACACAATACTCTCCCCGCTCAATGGGCTCAGAGGCCTCACACGTGTGTCGGGGAACAGGGTGTTAGAAGGTTTCTCACAAGATTATTTTCCACCAGGTGAGTCCTCCTGTGTAGGAAGGGTCTGGCAGGTATGGGGTTCATGCAACAAACTCTGCAAGCAAACGCCAGTGCTTAACACGCAGGAAATACAGGGGGCAACACAATCAAACAAACAGATAAACAAACAAACATTCACCCGACCCCAAACCCCTCAAAAAAACTCTCCCGATAACAAAGGCATCCACCCGTACAGCGTGTAAATACGCGCGTGTGTGTGGGTGTAGCGAAACAAGCCCCTCCTCCTATGGAGCATACTGTTACCTGTTGTGGATCTGATAGTAGAGGTGACAGTAGAGGGCGCCAGTGAGTGGAGGCAGTCGTCGTCCTGGGAGAACCCAGCCTGAATGGCCCTCAGGTAACTGTGGCTTCGGGTGCGGAAACAGCCCGGCAGGTCCAGGGCATCCATAGCCTGGGACTCTACTTCACTAAAAACGGACTCACAAACCGACTCAAACTGGCCATTGACCTCAGTCTCACTCACCTGAGAGACAAAAACAGGAATAGCAGTCCTTAATTTCTCGTCTTCCCCTCTCTGTTTGATTCTGACTCTTCTCCTTTGTGCAGTAAATAACACGGAGGAGCATTAGCGAATTGGGCAACCTCACAAGACTGACTGTTTCATTTTCAAAACAGACAACGTCCCATTTAAATACACGGTGAAGCATTGTCCCACAGATTGGCAGAGGCCAGAAAATAAAATCAAATAAAAGAGAAAAGCAGATATTAAACATGCACAACACACCTGGCCTCACCAAAAATTCCCAAGATGCATCTGTACATGTACGCTTCTGTGTTCACTATGATGTTTAAACGGTGCTATCTGTTCGCTGCTCTGGCTTTAAGAGCTGAACACAAAGCAGGGTTTGGTTTAACTGAAAAACATAGACTGATATGCTCATTAACAGCATAATTCTTGAATGATATATCAATCACAGAGGCACTGAACAAAGCTGGGAGAAAGTAAAGGAGACGAAGAAGGCAAACTGATTTCTACGTAATATTTATTCATGTTTGGTACAGTTCCAATAAACAGTCGCAGGAATAATAAAAGAGAACTGGCCTAGTCATTGTATCATTGTGTAATAAAGTAATTAAGGTCATCGTTAAATTTAATGCTGTTTCAGGTACAATTAATGCGGTCTTTATTCTGTATACGAAAATCATCTGTGGGTGAAAAAAGGTAGCTCTTCTAATGGAACATGTCGGATAATTTGTTACTCCCTGTGGTGATGAACTGCTATCCGCGGCAGATATTTTATGTCTAGTGGTTTGCTTATCTTTGTGCCTCATTTTACAAACATGCAGAGTCGGTGTAAGCCATCTGTGTAACATTAGACGGGAGAGGACTAACCGAGGGGGAAAGAGCACTTTGGCTCGACACGCGGCACAAATGGTGGCCGTTTCGGTGACGGAACAATTTATATTTATGTACGACGCACTTGTAGTGCAAATCCATATTCGGCCTCCTAATTGACCGGTTGCTTTCTTAAGTCCGGGTTCCAGTTTAAATATGGGTTTCTGGCACATAAATCTGCAGTAAGTGGAACAGTGATGACATTTACAGCTGCGGTGACAGGTGGCGGAGGCTTTCATTGAATCGCCAAAATGGACTGAGAGGTGATCACCAGGGCGGTTATGAGACAAATGAAAAGTCAGAAACACAGGACTGAGAGAGTCCCTCCGAAGGTCAGAGAATTATTTCATTATTATTATTATTATTATTATTATTATTATTATGATTATGTACAAAAACATAACTAAGAGTCAAAATTTTAGTCGATGAAGGGTCACCTTTGCCCTGAGGATTACACAGTGATACTTTGTGAATTTTATTTAGATTTGCCCCCCTAGGTTAGTGAAGCAATCATGAATCACAGCCCCACGTTCAGCCAGATCTGATGGTGATGCTTACTTAACATCGAGACTCTGCAGGAGTCCAAATGAGAGGACAAATGATTTACAATTGCCAATGTGTTAAACATAACATTTTAAGGCTCAGTTAAACTTATCAGAATGAGGTTAGACAGCTACAGAATCAGTCACTGTCCCGCATCAGCCTAGAACAGTGAAGAATGTTTACGGACAGGTGAATATGACTGTCCAGTAGAAAAGGCACAAGGTGGTATTTTTGACTAGTGTCTGCAGGCCTTTGGTATTGTAAAAGCTCGCTAACCATAAACAGGCTACTGTATCTTTAAAGCACATCTTATATACTGTACGTAGATGTGGGACAGTTAGCCCTCTTATCTTATATACTGTACGTAGATGTGGGAAAGTTAGCCCTCTTATCTTATATACTGTACGTTGATGTGGGACAGTTAGCCCTCTTATCTTATATACTGTACGTTGATGTGGGACAGTTA
>JAACJT020000021.1:18144801-18169316 GCA_009936485.2 Gymnarchus niloticus | reverse complement strand
CGCACCCCCAGCTTTATAGTGCTCCTCACAATCGCGGTACGTGGTCTTCCACATGACGCACCCCCAGCTTTATAGTGTCCCTCACAATTGCGGTACGTGGTCTTCCACATGACGCACCCCCAGCTTTATAGTGCTCCTCACAATCGCGGTACGTGGTCTTCCACATGACGCACCCCCAGCTTTATAGTGCTCCTCACAATCGCGGTACGTGGTCTTCCAGATGACGCACCCCCAGATTTATAGTGCCCCTCACAATCGCAGTATGTGGTCTTCTACATGATGCTACTATGCCTGGGGCTCCAGGACTGCCTTCACGGTTTGTGACATTCTGCCCAAAAACAGAACTGCCTCTCAGATGTTTTCAGACCCTCATGGTAAGTATCTTTGTACCACTGAGACAGAAAACAGTTTGGGGCTAAGTGCTGTGTATAGACTTGTAGCGGTGTGGCACTGTGTTGCTACAAGCCCAGGGTGTTAGGTGCTAGACCTCCAAGTTGTGTGAGAGCAGGTAAAACTCCCCCCAGTCTTACACCATGCTGATGCAATGGAAAGCCGAACTCCCAACCAATCTGCCCATCTCTGTGGAGACTAAAACGACATTCTCATACACCGTGCTGCACTGCAGAAGGCCTTCAAATACAGTGTCACTCTAATCAAGAAAAAGCCTTTCCTTCAGAGTCCAAAAGTCAGCCCTGTGGACGCTGAAGAATTCCACCTGATGTTAGACCTCTGGGTACAGTGACTGACCCTGAAGTTTATCTTTTGCGTATTTTATATAACAAATAAAATGATCATTGTTTCTCTAAATGGAAAGAGTTGTTTATCCAAGCAATTCAGATTTCTGTTCTTTCACTGCAGACCATCCATCCCTACACCCATTCATCCACCCATCCATCTTCCAGCCTTAAACCCTAATCAGGGTCGCAGTGCAGCCTGGAACCTTGACGTCAGATTATTATAAGGAAAATGACAGCGACAAAGTGATTTATACGTTTCAACGTGACACGTGGGAGCCGCCGTTTGACACATGACGATCAGATAGGCGGTAAGCTTGTGTTCTGAGTGGCACATGTGACAACAGACGATGGTACGTGTTTTTCTGTTTGCAGGTGCTCACAAAAATCACAAAAAAAAAGCAAAGGCAAAGATTAGAGTTAAATTTAGTTTAAAAACACAGGGAGAGACATTAAAACCTGTTTGCTCAACAACGGATAATTCAGCTGATTATTCAACTCATCAAATGAAACAAATTTTCATTTTCATTTTGAAATTATAGTTTGGGAAAGATATTCCAGGAATGCATGCGCTTGAACCTGTGGCCTCCCGAGAAGAAGGTTATTCACAAGCTGTATTCTCCAAACACAGATTTCAAGCGGAGTAAACAGCGCTTGAAAAATGATGTGTGCATATTTACGTAACACATTGTGCACTTTTTGAACGCAAAGAAAATTTCCAAAAGGGGTCATTAATCTCAGCAGATGGGCCTTTTCGCGCCTCTGCCTGCGGAAGCCCGGCAGCTGCGAGAAGGGTCCTCAATGTCACGGCTTCCTTTAAAAGAATGCTGAGGACACCTCAGCCCAAGCCCAGCGACCGGCCCATTATCACGTCCTGCTGCGGCACAGTGGGGAAAAAAAAAAAAAAACGCTTAATTGAGCCCCGCGTTAACAAGGAAATTCATGTGTGTCGAATTTGCCGATAAGCACGTACGTTAAAAACAACAGATCGCAAATCACTTAATAGCTGTTTGAAAAATGTCCCGTTAATTAAGCCGGTAAATTCCTTTCCACTGTAGCCATTTTCTTGGGGCGATACCAGAGATCACGCACAGCCCTCCCCGCCAACCGTTACGACCCCGGCGAAGCTGGCGCATGTCATGAATAATAGATCCATTACACTTCGTATACCGTTTACTGCTGGCTACATTGTTCGTTGTTCGTTAGTTCGTTCGTTTGTTTTCTTCCCTGGAAAAAATGACAGCAGATAAACAGGCAGAATCCCAAGATGAACAGCAAGCACAAGCGGCCCTGGCGAGACGGGGGATTAGCGGGTGTCGCATCCAAGAGAAAACCGTCGGATCGTATCGGGGCGTGACGGGAATGTATCTGACTCCAGAGCTGACGGATAACGGTAGCTAACACTAAATAGCGTGCAGCAATGGGGTTAATTAAGTCTTCAAGGAGTTTGATATTTTTAGACATCTAATTAAGGCAAGTCACCGGCGGAGTGGTGCAAGCTGTGCTAGGATTTGTGTTTAATTTGGGGAGGGCAGAGGAACCGGGGGAGGACGATGAGTGAAAGAACCAGAGGGTGGAGATCGAACTGTCTTCAGGGTTGAATGAGAGCTTGCTGGCACTATGTGATTGATATCACGGAATTGAGTGATTATCTCTGCGAATCTTTAACCAGGAACAAGGAAACCCACCCTCTGCCAGCCCATGGTCACAGTCAGACCTCTCTCTGCATATTGGAGCTCACAGGAGAGGTAATGGTACTGTGTCTACTGTCTTCGGGACAGGTGGTCCCAGATGACCGAAGTCCCACTGTAGTCTGGAGCCCAGTATCTGTGGGGAGCCTCACTCCAAAGTATGGCACACAGGATCCGATGCCATTCCGTCAACCAAATGTGAAATGACATGCCATCTAGCCAGGCGGCTCTACCAAGAGTGGGGTGTGACATTCCCAGGTGGCCCGACGGCCTGTCATATGCTGCTGGCCATCTCTGCATCCTGCTGCTCCTCTCCCCCTCTAATCAGGTGCCCCTGCCTGACGGCTGTCCACCTTGGCCTGTCGACATAGTAATTAATTGGGTTATTAAATGCTGCCGCAATGCACTATCAGCAGAACTATCAAAATCTAATCCCCTCATTGTACCTTTCATGAAGAAGAGGGCTGCATTTCCCTAGAAACCGAATTAATCAGGCTTAAAGCAAGCAATAAAAATGTTGTTTCACCATTCTCCATCGACAGCCACTTGGTAGAACCGTTTAATGGTGGGTATGCATCAACCTCGTTAGTGCGATCTGAATTTATCCAGCTTTACTCTGCACCCCCGGGATGTAGTATGACCACGTTTCTGTGTTCTTTGAGTATTTTTTCCTCCATTTGTTGACAGCCAGCCAAACATCTCGATTCCCGTTTGCTGCCATGGAGCATCCGGTGTGGGTGGTGCAACAGTGTGGTTGGGCAAGGAAGCCCGTTGACAAAAGCCATGCCTTCATCCCAGGATTGAACATCAGTGCCAGTTCATGGGCCTGGGAGGTGCGGAAGTCTCCGGGGTTTTAAAACGGATATAAAATTGCGTAGCCCACCACCACCCTTTGGCCCCTAAAGTTGTGCCAAAGCAGCAGCAATGTGCAAATGGGGGGGTGGGTATTTGTGCAAGCAAAGTGACGGAGGCACGTACGTGAAAATACGGAACAAATTGTGTCCTGTTTTACTTTACAGAAGAAGACTGTATTTTATTTTTCTGGGACTAATGAACTTTTTAACTTTTACCGTGGTGGGCTATCGGGTGGCTTGCAGGGTGCTCATACGCCCATATACGGTGGCACTGGCCGCCCCTGGGCACCTCTCGGCTACAGCTTCAGTAATCCATGATTCACATTGGAGCAGGTTCTCAGCTGAAGAAGTGGATATAGCCAGAAGGTCCAGCTCTCCTGACTGAAATGTATATCTTCAGAAAGGTGCTACGAGGAGAAATAGCAGGGCACCCACCCTTTGCTTTCATGCAGCACCAACTCAGCTGTACAAAACACTTTCTCAGACTGCTCAGGTTGAGGGGATCATCCGTGTAGCAGATTTCCTGGGAACCATGATGCCCAACACCCTGGTGCTGTTCAGGCATTTCAGCGGTTTCCAGAGCTCCTCTTCTTGTCTGTGGTCCTCGGCCAAAGCTGCCAAAGTAGGGTTCTCGCTTTCGATGAAAGCGTCTGCTAGTTTCTGTGAAATCTCTTCCTGTCGTGTAATTATTTCTCCGCCGTTGTTCTTGGCACTGCACGAAACGCAAGGCGCCGCACCATCTGGATTCTGGATTCTTGAAATGGATTAGAAGACGTCAGGAAGTCTGTGGAGGCATCAGAGCAGGAGGTTTGGAGATTCTTCTCTGCAGCCGCTCATCTGTCAGAACGTTGTCGTCACCAAACCCCAGGCCCATATCTCACAGCACCTCCCTTCTCCCACTCATGGCTTCCTGCCTGCCTCAGACGGTTGACTGTGTCCGTCACTGAGCACCATTTGTCCGCACGCTGCGCATGGAGCCATCTGTGTGTCCGTCGACCCCAAGCTGCTTTCGGAGTCTCAGACGCTCTGCTCGGTCTTCCCTTTTACTGACACAATCAGGAGCATAGCTCTTACAGGAGAACATTTGTGGTGACATACAGGTGACAGGTCTGTCACAGAACTGCTCTTTGATGCTCCGCTGCACCACGACTAATCCCATAGTGACTCCGATTATGGCTGCTGATGCTGACAGCTCCCTGTACCTCCCCATCCCCTGTAAATACCATCCTGTGAAGAGACACTAGACTCCTGCATATCCTGGTTCCCATCTCCACCCGGACTCCGGCGGGGTCACGGCCCAAGTGCCATTGCTGCCAGAGCAGTCTGCCAGGAGCCTCTACAGCAGCTCTCAGCTGTGTCAGAATGTGTGTCAGTAGGTAAACGAGCCGGGTGCGGCTCCTTGGCGGTTCAGCGCACCGCAGGCTGACCTAAAAACAGTGACCCAAATGACCTCCCTACAACTGAATGCTGTCAGGAATCCCAGCTGTGCCAGAACACGGCTAAACACTCCCGCGTCCTTCCAAACTGCACTTTCCTGCAGCGATGCAGCAGCCTCGTAGATCCATCCTACAGTCTACTCCACCAGGAAGCCAGAAATCTCCAAGCAAAAGGGGGTGCGGATATGGTTCTGCAAGACAATAGTGAATTCGAAAGGACTCTCCTGTCGATACAAAGGCTGGACTGCCTTCGAATTAGGGACCTTCATATTTCTGGGTGTTAATTTCTTGGTAGTCTGTCGGCCTTTGCGTGGTCATCGACTCTTCTTCCTAGAAGTTGTATACCTGGCTCATGGCTGCGTACTGTGAGGAGAATTCGTAACTTCAACTGCTTCCCGCTATCACCAAGGTCACCGAGCGCTCCTGGTTACCAAGTACGATTTAAATCATTTTTTCCAGCAAGGAGTCACACAATCATCGACTCTGCGGATTTCTGGACTCCAGTGCCGCTTTGTCCAGCTAATCCCTAAGATTCATAATGTAATTCATACATTTTTAATGCCACTTTTGGCTGAACGGGCACATGCAAATTATCAGGAGAGTGGTGATACGATGTGACATGTCACAAGCAGACTTGAACGAAGACTGCCGAAGCAATAAGTGACAAAGTTCTGCCCGGCGTGGGATGGCATGGAGAAAACCAAAGGGGAAAAGGCTCACCTGCAGGTAATGACACGGCCTCAGGGAGGGTTTGAGGTCTTGGTGCATCATGGGTTTCTCCAGGTTGAGGGAGGACTTGCGGTAGGCCTCCTTGGCCTGGCTGACGGTGAGCGTGGACCAGGAGCTACGCTTCATGAAGCGGCCCTCGGGCGCCCCGGCCAAGCCTTCGCAGGCCGAGCACTTGACGTCATTGTTGCTCCGAGAGGTCTTAAGGGCGAGGTCGGCAAAGCGGCCCGGACCGAGCTCGGGGTAGCAGTGGCCGGCGTGGTCAGCGTGGTGGCGGCTCAGGACGCTGGGCGTCCGGTACGTGCTGTCACTGTCCAGGTTGTCATCGGAGCTCCACCAGCCCGCTCCTCCGGGCCGGTGCTTGCCGTCGGGCCGGCGCTCCTTGCTCTTGCTCTGCCTGCTGTGTTTATGGTGGCCGTGGTGGTGGCCGTGATGACTGTGGTGGCCGTGGTGACTGTCACCGGTGCTCTTGCTGCCATTCATCTTGGAGGAGGAACCCTCCAGTGAGTGGGACTTGGTGAAGAGCTTCTGCACGGAGTGGACCAGGTGGCGGATTCGGCCGGGACTCTCCCCGCGCTGCTCGGCGGTGGACGCGCGCTGGTACTGCAGCGTGTGGAAGCCGTCGCGGTGCAGCGGCAGCTGCTTCTCAAACTGATCCAGGAGGTTGGCAGGGATTCGGTTCATCTTCCCGCCCTGGCCGCCATATACGGGCGCGGCACCGTCTTCCCGCGGCCCGCCTACTCCCCCGCTGTCGTAGTGGGAGCCGTAGTGCATCCGTGGGAATGTGCTGCTGGAGATGTGGTCACCGGGGGCGCCCGCGGGCATCGCCACGCAGTCCGAGTGGATGGAGCTCCGCGTAGAGCAGCGGCGGAACTCGGCAGGGCAGCCGTCCACGGGGCTCAGCAGGTAGGACGGTCGCACCTCAGACCTGTGGTGCAGGCCCAGCTCCTGGGGGTGATCACAATCGGCCAACAGGCAGGTGTGCCCGGGTGCAGTCTGGGTCGGCGCTCGACCGCCAGAGAGACCCTTCATGCTCCCGGCCGGAGGCGATGGACTGTCTTCATCGAAGTGCCGTGACGGGGACCATGAATACTGCTGGTCTGCCAGAGACACAGAAGGAGAGGACAGTCAGGAAAAACACACTCGTGAGCCGAAACCAGGAATATGTTGAGAGCTATGAATGAAAAATGGCATCTGTTTGACATATACCAGCTCCCCCCCCACTCCCACCCCCCGGGTGGTGCAGGGCAAGGGATCGCAGGCTGCGTTGTCATTTATTGCATGCAAAGTAAAATAATTGGCTATCACTCAGAAGCAGAGATGTCATCCGTCATAGCCAAGCACCAGGCGACTTTCAGTATGGATAGACCTGAGTCCTTGTCAGCCTGTTTCCATCGGCGTCCTCGGCACCATGAGATTAAAACGGTGTCCCTAGAAGCCCTGCTCCCATCAATGGCACAGCATGCTGGATGTATTTCCCAATATTTTAACTTAATCACCGCAGGCTTTGTTTGGCCCCTGCTGGGGTCTCCTATGTTCAGACGAAGCCTCGCAAGTTAGCATGGAACATGGCCTGCCTGATTGGCGCCGCCAAAGGGTGAGTAAGACAAACAGGAGCTACACATCCGGCCCCCTCGATTCGTACAGCAGTGCATAACCTATGGCTAATCGAGCCTTGCTGTGCGCCAGGCTAATGGGAAAAAAGGATTGGCCTTCATCAAGACGGCAGCCCACGGCAAACTGTGACTTGGTGTAATTTGTTCGTCATTGCCAGGGTAGAACACAATGCACAGCAAAACAGGTAAATGTGAAAACAATCGAATATAACTGGTTTCTTATCGCACTTCATTGTGAGCCAGCTTCCATAAACGGTCCCGGTCGATGCCCTAACCATAAATTAAAGATGACTCGTTCCCGCGGTCGATGCCGGGGACGGAGACTCCAGCTCGTCTGTGCAGGTCAGTCTCACTGTAGGTGATCACTGTTCGAGGTGCGTCTGTTGTTATGGCAACGGTGCTCCCCTCCCCTGTGTCGAGGACCCCGCTGCTCATTTTAACCGAGCATCCGCAATTGCTGGGACGAGACACCTGTGCCTCATCTCCGTGGTCCCCAGCATTTCACAGCGGATATTTTTTAGATCGCTGACCATAGAAAACAAACACAAAAACCAATCATATGCATGACACAGTCACCCACTAGAAGTTCCCCTAACTGGCGACTCATCAAAAGGTCCCCTAATTGACCAGTGACCCACCAGATGTTCCCCTAACTGGTGACCCATCAGATGGTCCCCTAAATGGTGACCCACCAGAAGTTTCCCTATCAAGTTCTTCCCATGTTCATATGCAGTGCTCACTGCAGTCTGAAAGGTTTCACGAGGACACCCCCCATTTCCTAAAATGTGGATCGCTTCCCAGGCCCCGGCAAATGGCCATCTGCGTTTCAAGCTCATAATCCCTGTTTTCGGAAAAGAGGACGGAGGCACTCTCCAGAACGACGCGGGTGTGGGCTGTGCCTCGTAAAACCAGCGGCGCGGCCATAAAGACTCGCCCTTGTAAAACTGAAGGAGACTCTTTATTTATGGCTAGCGAGGACAAGAAGGCGAGCAGAAGACAAACAGTTAGGGAGTGCGGCAGGAAACAAGCAGGTGGCCTCCCGTGGAAAGAAAAAAAGGCCCTTCAGGCTATACGATACTCAATTGATTTGAGTCGTGTGTTAGGAGAATTTTTGAATTCACCGGTGATTCCATCAGCTAGACAGTTTACTGGCACTCATCCTGCTGCTAAAAATACCCAACTGCACAAACGGATCATGTCTGACAAGTTATTAATGCCAGTCTATCGATCAGCCTACAAGACACGGACACTCCCTCAGGTGCATTCTTCACATTCCCTGAAAAATGAGGTACTAATTGGGGGGGACGGGGATCCAATCTGCTACAGGAAGCCCCTGGCACCTCGATGCCTGCAATAACGCGGCGGCCGGCTTGTGACGTGCTCGGTAAGATTTGCCGGCAGGGGGGTACGAAGGGGTCAGCAAGGCAGTGGAATCTGACATTTTCCCTCAAGACTCACCGCTGGGACAGCATATTCTGATCACAACACAAACCGAATGCCCCGCCTTCGCATAAATTAGCAGGCTTTCTTGATTTTTCAGAACTGCAGGAGATTATTCGAACCTCACCAGAAAAGCAGGGTAAGCAGGGACCTGACCTCAGGGTGGGGTGTGTGTGGGAGTGGAGAGTGACTCTAGAAAGTTGTTTGAGCTGCACTAGGCATCATGGAATCCGTGTCTTAAGCATTGCGTGTATGTCCAAGCTAGCTAACATGCTTTAAATGATGACCCAAGAAAGGAAACCTTTTCTTCTTTAAGAAATACTTCCTATTGTCACTGGGAGACATTTATGACTAATTCATATTGGAAAAATATTATCATAGTGATATGACAGACCAAAATGCAGCAGGCAGCCTAACAGGCCCTTCATGTATTGTGATATTAACATTAACCATATTGCCTCACCCTTCCCATTTCCCCATTTATAATCCTCAGTTTCCCATAATGCCTCAGTGACTTGAAAAGGTTACTTGAGACAATAACAAAACATGCACTGGAAATGAGCACGGCAATGGCATGCTGTCCTCGTGGCAAAATCCTTTAAGGCTCATTCTGTTATCCAGGAAAAACCAGGATTATAGCTCATTTTTTCTACCGATATGAAATAATGCAAATAATGCTCATGTGTAGCGGAGCAGACTCTAAGGGAAGTTGGTGGTCATTAGTGCAGTGTGAAACCACCCTCCCCCGGGCTGACGGATGCTGCTCGGGGGAGCCGCTCGATTCTTGGCGTGTTTACGAGACCCCCCTGCTAAGTCGTGCCTCCAGGCTTTACACACTGCTGTTAAGATCACAGCAGAGGCAGGCCTACATGACTGAGATGCTAAGAGCCTTATTTAGCTGTTAGGGGGTCTTTCGGGGGCCTCTGTCCTTCTTATGATTGTTCTCTTGCTACAAATATATACATACATTTAAGTCATTCTGACACATCTAACGACCCTCTACTGGATAAACTGGAAGATGGATGGACGTGTTTTAACACTTTTTTTTGAGGGCCCTTTCAAAGTGGGAGAGAACCAACCAGAGAAACAGGCCTGATGAAATTAATCATTTCAGCCAGAGGTTTTGAGGAGATCTTTGTCGGTGTTAGACTTTGACTGACTTCTGCTTCCGTCCAGTGACAGACCACATCGCGAGCCTGTGGGTAGCCATGCCATACCGATCACCCCGCCAAGCAGGCCTACACTGCTGCACCGATCCAAAACACCGGCGGGCTGGTTCCGTTAAGTTCGGCTTAAGCTTGGTTTTAATTCTGAGCAGAAAAGGCAACGGAGGATACACTGAACAGGAGACACAATCGATCAGCAACTAAGGGAGAGGAAAGTGCTCCTGTGACTCTACAGGTTACGACTGAAGGACACTCGTGCTTTGTAGCACCTTAGCATTAGCATTTTAATGACATATTTATGGCCGCGAATGACACTTCATCTCCACTGCCGGCAGAACACAGGCCACGTGACCTTGAGACTTTGCGGGCTCACAGAAAAACAAGCCTAGCACAAATCCGCAGTCCTTCGTGGACGTGCCGCGATTGGGAGGACGTCATTGTAAGACTGTCATCCGTGTCAATAAAAAAAAACCGCGAGAAGGCCGCAGCGGCTCACCAAAAGAGAGTGCTGTGTCTTTAACAGTGTCAGCGTTCGAACCTGCGATCCCGTCCTCCCGACGCCACCCTCGCTTTAATCAACCTTGGCCTGCCCTAATACCTATAACACATGTACCTTGTTTTCTTTCACGTGTGGTATAACTAAATTTACTCCATAAAATATTATTTTACATCCCAAAGCCATAAAATGCTTTATTATGACTATTAAATAGAGCTGTAGTACCATGTAATGCTGTAGAATCTAAACAATAAAATTAATGCTTTTCAAAGATACTGAAAACGAGGATGTAAACAATGCTGCTATTGAAACAGGTGCCATTCAAAAAAAAAATTGCTGCCCATAGGTTTAGAAAATGGCTGGCTTTATTGAGACAAGTTAAAAAAAATTATGATTCTGGTTATGAAGAAAGCGAACTGCCCCCAGCTCCAACTCCAGCCAGCCAACCTCAGCAAACAAACAAATCGGTGTTTTAGCTTGATTATCAATCTCCTAAGGCCTCGAGCGCATCTTCCTGGAATTCTGTTCACCATTTCTTGGAAAGCAAACGGTAGGGGCAGGGATTGCATCTATAGCCAGTGGCGCAATTATCCGTGATTAGTGTTATTAGTGTGGACGTTAGATGGGAAGAAACAGAGGTGCGCTTGAAGCTCATCTGGGTTCTTAGAGCTTCAAAAACAGCATCCTGAGGGACATCTTGCCAAGTATAGTGACAGTCTATCGCCCAGAAGATTTTTACAAAGCATAGAAAAAAGTCTGAACCAAAATAGAACATGATCTGTAAGCTTAATTGTCTGGTTTACTGATGACAGGAAGATTAAATTAAATTAAAAGACTATACCAATAGATACTTCACTGGGCAGTCACACGTATATCAGCATTCTTTAGTTTTCACACGGCTGACTTTGCACTCCATGAGACACACATGCAGGTGATAACTGAAGTTTGGGATCAGAGTGCAGGGTCTGACCCTTGCAGCGGTTTTTCAGAATTAAGGGCTTTGCTGAAGGTCCAAACATGACATAAACATTCAGCCAGCTATAGCATTTGAACCAATAACGTTCCAGCGCTGGACACAGATGCCTAACCCTCAGAAGTACACATTGTCCCAGAAAAGGAGAAAAGGGTTTTAAATCAAATTAAGATTTTACAATAACTGATACATTTTTTTGAGTCAGACCATCTTGAGATACAGAAAAGGTACAAAACACATTGAAGCAACAATACACTGCTGGAAAGAAATCTAAATAAACATCAGAAATCTTGTTCTTCTACATCCTGCTTGTTTGTATGTCAAACTGTTCACCGCAGGCACTTTTAACCCTGTGTGGTACAGTTTTCAGTACCTCTCGGCCTCAACCTGTCCACTGTCACATACATTCTTCCTCGGGACACGGTCAGGATTCCAATTTCATCTTTGTTCATTTGACACCCAAAAGCCTCAACCACGTCAAGTTGGTGTCCATCTGGAGAGCAATACTTTTCCGTGGCCCTCTCCTGGTGGAACTTGGCGGGAAGCCAAGGATGCTCTCGTTTTCGACTTTCTCCGAGATTTCAGCTTCCCGATAAGCGAAGAGGCTGAGTCCAAGAAAAGCTTATCGGGAAAAAAAAAACGGCGAGGCACTCACGCAGCTGGATTATCAGCGGCTGGCTATGCCTGCAGAGCGAGGAAGGCAGAAGAGGCCCGAACAGGCTCTCGGGGGAAATGCGGAAAGCGAGGCACAGCGAACACCGACCCAGGAAGGTGACGGCATCGGTGCCCTCCCAAAGCGGCTCCACACCCACGGAGATAAGACGATTCTGCTTCTTCCCACGAAGATACGAAATTATCTTCGAAGGCACAAAAGATGGGAAGCACAGCTCAGTGGGGGAAAAAAAAAAGCTAGAGGCACAGTTTTGCGGTTTTATCAGAGGGGGCTAAAAAATACTGAGCAAAACCGATTGCTGACGAGAAGGCGATTACAGATGGGCGGTCACCCTTTCTTCCCTTGGTCTTGCGCCGTGGACTAATTTGTGTGGGGGGGGCACCTTGGAGACAAGCCACACGTCCTCAGCTGCAAATGGATATGGGCGAATCGTTAAAATTTACGTGAATGCAGCGCGCAGCAGCAGGGATGCCCTTCGTGGAGAGATCCCGTGCTGTTATATAACGTCGGTGGGCGTCATCCCTAGCAATAGATCGCAGAAGATGGCCCAAAGGATGATGATCTGCTGTCGTCATGGTAACAAATGACTGAATCTTTCAGCAGCACAATACCGCAGCACAACTCAAACAGCAGCTTGTACTGAAACTGGCAGTGTGTCACATGGGCAACCGTTTTTGTTTGAAGTCCTGCTGTCGTAAGTTTTGGGTGCGAAAACTCCACTCCCAACATGGGTTTAACGGCGCCATTGTAAAAGTATAACATGTGAGAGGGAAAAGCCCGACAGGCCCAGAGACACGTCTCCTCTTCGAAGCTCCCTCCCACCGGCTGCACTGCCTTGGACAAACCTGCATAAACATCTCACATCCCCAACAAATTTAATTAGCGTAAGAGGACTCACAGAGTTTTACTGTCTTCTTTAGTGGCAGTGAAATTAGAATATGTATCATACCAAACAGAAATTATCATGAGTAAAAAAAAAAAAAAAAGCTAATTACCAAGCATCTTGGGGCCCATCAAGTGATCACAGATTAATGCTTAGTTCTCAGTGTCTGTATATACAGGCTTGCTTGGTTTTGCTTACCCAGGTCTGCTTTGACTGAACCTCTCACCTGCTATAGTATCCTTTATCCCGCTGAAACTGCAATTTTATGCTGGTGTACTCAAAAGGTTTGTCTTTGTTGTCAAGTTCCCTCCCTGCTTCGGTCAGCACTGAAAGGGAAATCCCAAATGAAACCCCCATAACCTCCAGTTATTCCAAAAATGAAGTCGATACACTCAGCAGAAGTACTCTAGTAAGTAGTATGTGATGAATAGCCTGTCAGGATCCCTGACCTGGTAATGTGTCACTTCCTGTGCAGAGCTCCACCCACTGAAACTGGGACCACCCCTGAGGTCCACATCTTACAATACCGTCATACAAACACAAAAAAATGAGAGACTGTGATTCACAGTACCTCAGTTTGACATGAGAAGAAGCCGTGGTTACATCACTCAGCATCACGTCCGACGCGCCCTGAGAGAGTGTTCGAGCCGGAAGGACAAGCTTGTGTATTTGTGAGACATGTAGAACAGGTCAGGTGATTGCCTGTCTAGCTTCTCCAGCTTATTTTGGACAACAGGATTCATAGTATGGGGAGACTGGCCATTTTTTGTGAATTGGTCTTACGCCAAGCCTTAGTCACGGTTGCGGGTGTGACTTTGCATCCCTTTTAGTATCTCCCCAGTGGTATCGAGGGAAGACGGTGTCTGCTCGATGACTGAAGAGGAGAAGAAGGCCAAGAGAGTATGCATCTGCAGGACCAAATTCTGACCTTCACTCTTGTTGAGGGTGTTCCCCTTTGAGGGACAAAAATCAGGACACAGAAACATGGCTTCATTTAAAAAAAAAAAAAAAAAAAAAACCGTGCACACAGCTGAGAAGCTCGTCTGAACATCAGCCACCCTTGGCCTGTCATGTTGACCTCAGTAGCCTCTCTCTTCCAGCGCTGCATTAAAACCACTTAGCGAAACGCTTCAGGTAAGACAGAGACAAGAGTCACTTCCAGGAACTGTGATGTTATTAAAAAACTGAGGTTCGTCATCACCTGGGGGTGATTTCTGGGATGATTAGTAGGAAATTCTTATCTACAAAATTTCTTCAAGCGCCTCCCTTTGGCTCCCCCCTTGATTGTGGGTCCACGTGAGCCTCCCCCAGGGCCAGAGCAGGGAGGGCTGCTAAGGCTGGGAGGGTAGATCATTTGTGGTAGATGTTGTCCTCATCTGGGAGAGCCAGACAGACAAACACACTCCCACGAGTACTCAACTGGACCTGGGTCATACAAACAAATGGCACCAGCGAACCTAACCCAGGGGCTTTACCTGCGTGCAAATTAATTAGCCTGCAGTTGGCTGGCCTGCAGGCGGGTCACAGATGCATCACGTTTATCAGAAGTGGGAGAGGAGAACTGCATGGTAATGATACCTAGGGCTTCTTTAATCTTAGCACAGAGAAAGGAGCACGGTGTAAGTGATCTGGCTCCAATTGAGCACAGCTTTGAGGAAACGCCGCAGAATCAGGCACATCTGCACTGGAGCAGCACCGTGTGCTCTCCAGCACTGCATGAAGACCCAACCTTGAACTGTCACAATGGAGGACTCGCCCGGTCCCCAGCCACTCGGGGGGGGGGATGTCGCGGTGGCATCTGGTTCACGTCGCCGGTGTCGGGTGACCCAGAGCCGCTGTGCTCCTCCCCGACGGCGCAGATCGGCAGCTGTTTGCCCTCCCCCAAACCCCTTCAGAGACTGACGCTCATCAGCGGTGTAATTTGGAAACTCGTTTAAGCCACAGTGTGCTTCGGGAGGGAGGGGGGAGCTAACTGCCTTCAATCACCATCCGTTTTTATGAGCTCCGAATTGTTCTCACGCTAAAATTATTTTTAAACTACTTATTGGTGACCATTAAAGTCCGTAGATTTATACACCTTTTTTTTTTTTTTTTTTGCGTCATCGTTTTAATTCAAATATACGGGAGCGTTTATTTGTGTTGCAAATTTCAGTTACGAAAACGCGCTTCCAGTAAAGAATCCGTATTACGATCACGGCTGGGATGCAATTTAAGGCGCCAGGTGTGACTGTGAGGGCCATGCAGCTTTGCCTACCTGGCTTCTATACTATTTTAATAAATTGCACATTTTTTATAGCCATTTACACAGCTAGTGATTCACGTCAGCTCAAGGGTACTGGGTCAAAGTCTTGGGAACCAGAAGTGACTTTATTAACAGTTTTTGCCTTTTTATGAAAATAAAAATAAAAAAAAAAAAATCCGCTGATGTAAGGCCCAGGAGAAATGTGTGGCTGATTTAAGCAAGCAGTTAATAATAAAATAAATTGTAATAACAGAAGCAATCATCAAACACATCCACACTCGTGACAGACTAACACTGTTTTGCTTGAATTAACGACAGATTTACAAAACATGCCACAAATCTGCTTCACTCAATGGCCAATTTGGTACAGCCTCAGTGATAATATGCAATTATGTTTCATTTCGTGTCGTCGAAAACCGCCCGGGTTTGACTGATGACAGGTCCGGTGAGGTGTTTACAATGCCGATGTTCTGTGAAGTCCTCATCATTCCTCTTGACACAAACTCAACCTGTACAAGGACACTTGGCCCAGAAGGGGGCGACAAACAGGACTGTGTCACATAGGGAAGGACCAGGGAAGGCATGGGACAAACGAAAGAGCGTCCTGCCCTCCGCACCCATCCCCCCAGACAGTTTTCCAAAACCCATATTAGTATTTTTTATTTATTAATAGTCAGTACACCTTAGGGTCTAATAAAGTTTATCTCTATCAAACTATCTGTCCGCCCTTTCAGTCAGCATTACAGATTAACCCATTTAAATGCCTTCTTTTTATTCATCAGTGATTCTGGTCAACAGTACAACAGCAATTCCCATGCCACTCCTTAACTACTGTTGTTCAGTGCCATCCCTAAAAGCATTGCAGAGGGTTGCAGGTTCGAGCCCCAGAAGCCTGGGGCAGCCGACACCCTAATAATGTAAAATAGATTGAGTAAAAACAGGCTGTGAAGCAGACAGAGCCACAGCCTGCGTGTGGCACTCACGCCGCGCGGAACCGCGAGAAACTGCAAGTGGCTCCGAAGCCAACCCCCGAGCTCCGGCTCCACGTTTACATTATGCCGGTAATCAGTAATGGTTCAGTCACCAGGTGCAGGAATGGAATTGTGCTTTTTTTTTAGTTGTTTGGACAGGAGATCAGTCAGGGCATCAGGAAGTACAGATATTGGTGAAGAAATAAAAATGAATCCGAAACTGAGGTAGGACCTACGATGCTTCCATCAGCTCTCATCAATGCAGAATTTAAAGGCAGCAATGCTCAGTACAGCTGAACCTAAAAAGTGAGCCTGCAATCCTTCTCATCTTGTCTCCGTGGTGACTGTGGAGCGTGCTGAAACTCGAACCCGTAGATGGTGGGACGCTGTCTGAGTCAGTGTTCGGCCCCCGTCTCCGTGCTCCAGCCCCACCGAGGTCGAAGTCGGTTACGTAATGCTTCTCTGGCAAGCTGTCCGTCCCCACGGCGCGACCAAATGCTGCAGGAACGTGAGCGAGCGGTTGACCGCGGGGAGGTCCGAAGCAAGTGAGCGGATTAAACGAAGGGAACGGGGGAAAGGGAAGGGAACCCCTCCCCCTCCTCTGATCGCTCTCTCGATCTGTCAGTTACAGTGCTGGCCTGCTGATCCACTGACCCACCGACCCACTAATACCCTCAGCTGTTACTTAACTGACCCACTGCTGCACAAACTCTGCTCCACCCTGGCCCACTGCAGCATCCCCAGGCGTCAGAGGTGGAGGGGCATGGAGATGGGAAGGCAGCCTGTCTGTCCAAGAGGATGGAGAAAACCCTGCAGATGCTTAGGATTTGGGGGGGGGCTATTACTACTAATTATAATTAATGCAGTCTGCTGCTGGTTTTGACATTATGCTAGCAGGTCAGGTGATCTTCGTCCAGTCGAATGGGGACAGCTTGTGCCTTTGACCCCCTTTCCACCCAACCCCACACAGTCTCTTACACACCGTCACCAGCTGACAGTGTTACAGTACCAGGGTGTCAGTGCACTTTTCTCTCCCCATCCTTCTTTCTCATGCCATTTCCCTCCAATTCTATCCCCCCTTTCCCTCCCTATGACTCTGTCTTCATCTCCTCTTCATCTTTCTCCATTCCCTTTCTTTTTCTGTTCCCCAGTCTTTGCTTCTTTCCTCCTCTCCCTCTCTCATCCCTTCTACATCTAACCCTAACCCCCTCACTCCAATCTCTCTCTCCTTCTCTCTCTCTCTTCCTCTCCCCATCTGAAGATGAATTCTAATAAAAGCCAGGGTACTGTCAGTGAGGAGCACCGTCTTCAAGCTCCGTCGCAAAGACAAAACTCGAGTGATTAAAGTGCAATAAGGACACTTAACTGGCATCATGCCAGACACGTGTCCGGTTCAGCAGTTGGGAGATGTACTTCAGATTTAATTCTTATATTTTTTTTGTTCTGGGTTGCCATATAGTATTTCTCTTATATATATATCAGAGCTGCACAGAAAATCCGTCCACAGTGTCTGTGTTCCAGGCAAGTGGCAAATCCTGAGCAAATTCAGATCTGTACTCTGGTTCACTGTGGTCAAATCAGTGTCATTACCACTGTTGTTCATTATCGCTCCAAAACAGCGCCCCCTGCAGGAGTGCATACAGCAGCACGTCACAGTGTCCAGACCCCCCCCCCCCTTCTGCTCTACAGGGGCTCCTGCCTAGTTTCTCCGACCATCTCGTTAGACAGACTAACAGAAAGCCCGCGTGGGTGGTGGTCTCCGTCACATCCACTCTTTGATCATCAGGACAGAGTGGGGGTAGAGCGGGGTGGGGAGTGAGTTGGGGGTTGTTTACATACTGCTGTCTCATCACACTTACAGCATCACGAGATGCGTGAGCCACGCGAGCACTAATTCACCACTTTGAAAAGCCTGAAAGTAGGCGGCGTTCACTGAGGCCACATGGGACCATGCTTCACACACCAAGGCAAATGTATTCACAAAGCACATTTAAAACGTCAGAAGTTGACCAAAGTGCTGTACAAGATCAAAACAAAGATGGGTGAAATACACAGACAAAACGGCTGACGCATACAAGACCAACAGAAAATGACAGCTGCCTGGCATGGCGTAATATTGCTCTCCATCTTTCTTGGCTAACTGCAAGGCTGCTGCTGCACTTGCAGCAGTATTAAATTTCCCTGCACGTTCCCAGGGTTTCCAGTGAGCAATCAGTGCATGTCAGGCTGCGGAGCTGTCCGGGGTGCTACGGCACAGAGCAGGGACCGCTGTAGGGTGCCGGGAAACGTCTCCCTTTGCTTATCCTGTAACGGCACGTCGGCCACCGATCGTATTTTGCCACAAATATTAGAGCATTTCGATGACTGCGGCAGTGGGCAGAACAGGATAAGCATGGGCCGATGACAGCGCAGAGACTGAAAGCACTCATCGCGGGAAATGCAGGCGTTACACGACCGCAGGATGACGCGACAAGTCCATGAGAATCCATTCGGCAGCATCACATCAACCAGCGCTGGAGCTCATCGATGGACACGTGGAGGGGATAGGCATGTGTACGGAGCAACGGGAAACCGGCACCCAGCACACGCTATTGCCCACGGGGCCACAGCAGACCAGAAACCCCCCCCCCGAACCCATGATCAGGGTCAGCCTAGCCTCACCGCAGTACACCCACCAAATCTGCTGACTTTCATGTCCAGAGGCATTACTGCGGGGGCTGGGGGGAGGCTTGCTTTTTTACTGTCCTCCACTCCTTTGCAATACCCGGCAATGACGACGTGCCTGTGATTCTGGATTGTTCTTTCTGTATGTACAGCAGATGTGGGAATTCATGGTGGTATTTAACCTGGGAGAGCATCTGCCAAGAAAAGGTGTAATTACAGAAATTTGGGGCTAGTGTCTTAGGTCCAGCAGTTTTTAAAATGTTAAATACCACTGTTCTACAAAACTATTAAGCAATGCTCCCGCTTTTAACATAACCCCTTTGTTTTCACAATTAATCCACTTAATTCCTTGGGAAAATTACGAGCACGCAAAGATGCTGGTGCCAGGAAAATTCACAAGGTGTGACTGTTCTTGGGGAAATCTGGGTAAAGTGCCTGGCAATATTTAAAGGGGGGAGGTCTTTCTGAGTCATGAATATTAATGCAACATTACCAGAATTGACCAGGACCCAGACTCCCAAAGCAATGCTCTCCAGGCTTCATCAGCATTCTTCCTCTGTCAAGACTAAACAAAATCCAATATCACATTCACAAGGATGCACTGACAATGACATCAGTTTGGTCCCGTCATGAGATGACTACCGACTGTGCTTTCAGAGCCCGATTGCCAATACTGTTTTTGTGTAATGTCTCTTTCGGAAAGTTGCCTTTTTTCAGCAATTTTTAAACTGCATTTGTTGTTTTCCTGTTCCTGTTTCCTGCAGTATTATTTCCTGCTGATGAGAATGAGAATTCTCACCCGGAGTGAGAATGAACACTTTGGAGTTATTTCCCACACAAAAAATGCCAAAAGAAAAGATTAATAGCAAACATTCCAACCAATCAGATGCCTGGCAGCAGCATGCCTGCCCCTCCTACTTCTTGACCTAGCTAACTATTTAAAAAAGAAGCGTCCACTGCATTTCCCGCTGATATTGTTGGCAAAACAGGACAGAGGTCAGCAGTGTCCATCAAATGGCATTTATCTGGGCATCTCAATTAGCCATTTGACCCATAAAACACTCTGGATCATTAGGCCTCAGAGAAAAACAGATAAGCCAGAGAGAGAGAGAGAGAGAGAGAGAAAGAGAGTGAAAGGGAGAGAGAGAGAAAGGGAAAGAGAGTGAACAAGAGCGAGAGAGAGAAGGAGAGAGAGTGAAAGGGAGAGAGAGAGAGAGAAAGGGAGAGAGAGAGAGAAGGAGAGAGAGAGGGAAAGACAGAGAGAGAAAAAGGGGGAGAGAGAGAGAAGGAGAGAGAGAGGGAAAGAGAGAGAGGGAGAGAGAGTGAGAGGGACCAGTGCCACACTCTGAGTCACTATGTGCATCGGCATGGCAACCTCTCTAGCACTGAGGCCTATTTCCCGAGCTCCAGCCAGCACAACAGAGCAACTATAGCTCTCTAGACAATGTGCAAAGCCGTTTAAAACCCTTTCCATCCGTCCAACACCATGCCCCACTTTAAAGCCACTTTGAAATCTTTCTGCCGATGTTGCCGATGTCCTCTTGTGAATCCCGGAGCACTACAGCTGCTTCTTCAGTCACGTGCCACTCAAAGATGGAGAATGAAGCAGAGGATTTAATTATCTTCTCCATTCTGGCAACTCTTTTAGCCCAAGGCTAAACTTCAAACCTGCAAAGTGTTCACTTTTCATAACTGCACCGAGCAGATCTTCTTAATGATGTGTTATGGAAACCACACGCTTTAAGTGTTCACTTCCAGTTCACCAGACGTATACACTGCAGACACAGACAGCTTCACTGTAGCCTAAGGCTCACCTTTGACTTCTCACTATCCTTTAATGTATCAATACCATCAGAGGCTGCTCACATGTACAGCCAGCCCAGCAATTTCACCCTTGACTTCTCCTAGACTGGAATTGTGGTGAGGGTGGCAGGGGGGAGCACATTAGTATCTACATCTGACCCTAGAAATAAGCTAAAGAAGAAACCCGCTGAACGACAAGCCAAGGCAGATGGGATGCCTGCACATGATCAGAGTGGGTGGAGCATCATCAGAGTAGGTGGAGCTGAAGCTAGGCAATACAGTTTTAGGCATTTAGCTTACACCTGCAAATCATTTCAGTCAGATGTTTCCTAAAGCTCAGCGCGACCACAGCAATCCAGGGATTTACACATGGAGCTTAAAACCTACAATTCTTACAGTTATCTATATGCTAAGTTATGCCATGCTTAGCTAAACATCATGTGGAATTTCACTGCAATTACCCTGTTATTGTTAACGGGTGCCTCTAAAATCCAAATGTCAGTAAATTGGACGGACAGGCAGACAGTGTTTGGCTCCTACCAGTCCCTTACAGACTGCCCGTTACCACAGGTCAACAGGCTGTGAACACACTGGAAGTTAGCTTTAAGCTGGCAAACGAAAAATGAAATGTTACATTTTTATTAGTTTTTTAAATCAACTGCTCCCAGACTCGCAGATCTATGAAAGCCTGACATGCTTTCAAGACCCCTAGATTACTTTGGTCCAGTGAGTTTTGGCCATGCTACTAAATTACATTAGAAGATTCCCATGCTGCAACATGGAAAGACTGTGGTATGAAGTAATGGAACGGTGCAGTTAATGTTTTTGAACCGAATAAGTAAAATAATTTAAAAATGAAATTAAAACATAGCATTTTGGGTTTCGCCGAAGTTCGACAAATTGCCGATGCAATAACCCAGGGAAACTGTGATGTGTTAATGTCTCCGTAGAAACAGCACCGCAAGGATTGGGAAAAAATAAATAAGTCAGTGAACGAGTAATGAGGGTGTCACTTTGTGTCTCCCAGCCGTCGATGAGGAGCCCCTGAATCTCAGCAGACAATGAATACCGTACGTGAGACTCCGTGCTCTGCTACATTTGTGTTTAATTTGAACCAAAAGCACGCCACGGCACTTCCGCATTAACACATGCGGCAAATTTCCTAACCGATCATTTTATGGGAAGCAGAAGGATTGTTCCCAAGCAAACATTACCTGAAAAACGACTGTGCAAAAAAAATATATATCTCTTGGAAGGCTCTAGTGGCTCTCCTGTGGTCTGAAGTTTATGACCTGCACGTGACATGGTGAGATAACACAGCACTGTACAGCTGCCCGGCGAAATGACGGAAAGTGCAGCTTTGATGGGGTGCCCCAGACAGTCTGATGGGCCCTCGTCTGGGCCAGTTTAGCCCCAGAACAGGACTTAGTGCATCAAGCGCGTGAGGCTGTACTTGGCAATGACTAATGGATAAAGTTTGCCAAAAGGCCAACAATACAGCCTCAATTTATTGGTTTGCTGTATTGGACACAGAGAAGGGACTCAGCCGGTAGGGGCATGTTGGGCGGGACACCGTGGATAAGGCATATACACACACCGGTTTTTCAGCCCTTGGTTAGTCTTCGATTTTCCATCCCCTCAGTGGACAGTGGGGACCAACAGGGAGAGGACAATTTGTGCATGGGGTGCAAAAAGAGCGAAGGAATTCAGAGAAAATGGGCGACTGAGTACCAGAACAAACACAAGGGGGATCAGGCTCGGATATGCCAAATGAAGCTCCTCTTTCATTCCCTCTCTCTCCCCTCCTTCCGAGGGTCCTGACGGCCGCTTGATGCATCATGCGGCAAAAACACATGTTCCTGCGATTCCCATTTCCTGGGAAACTCAAAGTTCACGTTGCAGATGCCTGGAGGTTAGAATGGCATGGAGGCAGATCCACCGTCTTTACAGCACCAACTTTGACACGGGTCTCCTTGGCAACACAAATCACATCATGGAGTTTCCAAATTCATCCAGCGGCTTCCACAGCAGATGGGAATATACAGAATAACTAAACAGAATAACCAAGGTACAGATTCATGATATTAATAATAAATTTAGTAACTTTTGCACATGCTACAGAGTCGCCTACCATCTTTAAAATTATTTAAATACCATAAATATATCATCACAACAGGAGTCTAAAAGGTCTGTTTTTCATAACAGATCAAACTATGTCAGAGTCACGACCAATGATGACACTTGTGAAGAATATACATTTTTGTTTGTGTGTGCTCGTTTTCACATCCTGTTTGATGCACCTCTGTCTTGCCCTGCCCCGTGGGTGGCCTTAGAGAAAAGCATCCGTCAAAATATACGATAAATAATAAATATTGGTAAATGTACTCCTGCGGTGGATTGGCGACCTGCCCAGGGTGTACCCCGCCTCTTGCCCGAAGTCAGCTGGGATCGGCTCCAGCTTCCCCGCAATCTTGACGGGTAAGCAGTATAGAAAATGGATGGATGGATGGATGGATGGATGGATGGATGGATGGATGGATAGTAAATGTACCTGAATAGAAGCCATGTTTAAATTCTGTGCTTAACTGACAGGAGTGTCAAAACGGCTGAATGGCTGAGATTGCAGATACACATCACATTCATGCCTGCAATACAGAATCCAGACAAATATCAAATTTCCCCAATAGAGTGCATTTATTAGGCTAATTACTTTATTCCGCTTGAATATTTAAACGATGGGAGGTAGAAGGGGAGCCTTGTCATAAGAAATAAACTTGAGGGCTCCTCATCATCTGCCACCGTGCTGCCAATCTCATCAAAGGAGCTTTTGCATCCACCTGAGAGGACAGCACTTTCTAAAATCGGGGGGTTACCAAAGCCTGCGCCCGTTCCCATCCACATCTCGCACACAGAAGAAGGTAGACAGAGTGATACATTAAATAAATGATAAATATCTTTTGTTCAGCAGCCCAAGCCAGAAATGATGATACCTCAGTTTCTGGGAACCCACCTGAAGTGTATCAATGTCTGATTTATTCAAGGTAGCTATTTCAAGGCGGGATTTGGGCCAAAGTGACCTATCACAGCACAGCAGGTATCCACGGAATCAGGATGTTCCAATCGGAATGTTCTTGAATGTCTCCTTTTTTTCTTGAGGAGGGTAGCACAGGGGGCAAGTGAAACGAGGCAGGGGCAGCTCACAAATGCCAGCTGAAAGGCATCGTGGAAATTGTAAAATAGCACAGTGGCCTTTGTGGATTCGTCCCGTCAAATTGATCTCACTGAATTATAGCCGTGAACAAACGCTCATATCTCGGGAAGCTGTTGCCAGTCGAGGCCTTGTAATCTGATGGTGATGAGGATTCCTGTGGGGCAATGATGAGAATACTTACATACCACCAAGGGAGGTTTCAAAAGGGCCATATTTGTGGCACACTATCACAGCAGGAACTTTGTGAACGCCTGAGAATAATCTAATTGACTGACATTGGACTGCGTGAATCGACTCTCTCTGCAATGAATGAAGATGGCTGTTACCTGTGTCCTCCACTCATATGTGCCGGCTTTAGAAACATTCAGTTTCCCCTCGAGAACATTTGCCATTCCGTATGAGGATTCCAAAAAAAGTTTTACAGTTTCAGTATTAGTGCTGTGTAGACGATGAGGGCATTTAACACCTGGCGTGTGTATGAACCCACATTGGTCTATAGGACATAGATAAACCTCAATCTTCTAAAGGTCGAAGGGTAGTCTGTGTAGCTTCTCCACTTGGGATTGTGATCTTATGGAGACCCTGACAGGAAGTGCAATGTAGAGTTTGGAGTGACAGACTGCAGTCAAGATGGGGCGATTTAGGGAGAATTGGGCCTGGCAGGGGCATTGGTTCGCCCGAACAGCACGACTGCCGAAAACGAGACGAACCTGGAACCCCAGAGGGCCACACAGGGAAACACGCAAACTCGTCAAAAAATGAATAAACCTGAATTCCCAGCATGCTTTGCGCTGCGTCACCCTGTTGCACGTTGTCTGTGCTGCGTCATGTGCTCCTCTCCTGCAGCCGCATACCACCCCATTCCTGCCCCGCCCCCCCCCCCCACCCCCCCCCCCCCCCCCCCCCATCTGATAGTTTTTCCCTGCCCTCCTCACC
>JAACJT020000021.1:18092551-18128024 GCA_009936485.2 Gymnarchus niloticus | reverse complement strand
TACACGGCTTAGCTCATAGTTTCACTGAACTACGCAAGCCCCTTCGCCACGACAAGGCAGTGATCCATTGAAGGGGTGGGGTTACTTACAACCTGGTTATGAGCAATCATCTGTATTCCTCATTTGCATAGTCAGCCTCCCCAGTCTTTGCTGATGTTGAGCTGATGAGAAAAGTAACGGATGCTTCAGTGGCCATTGCGTCTTAATTTTTAAATACAGGAATTGGAAGGGTGGATGGATGGGGTTGTGGCCCCTTCCTTTGAAACGTGACTAATATGGCAGTTTAGTCATTGCACTAAATTAAGTGGCTAAAATAAACGCAGCCTTTTAACTGAAATCTGTCGTGAGCGTGCACATCTCTAAACGTGGCAAAACGCCATATGTGCGGCCGTGCCATTTTAGCGATTTAGTCAGCAGATTCACAAAGGAATATATTTTCTCAGTACTACTTTTAGTCTTAATGCCTTGATTTGCCCGGTAACAGGGTTGACAGATATTTCCACATTTGATAGAAAGGTTTCGTATCGCGTGTGTTACTGCTAAGCAGTATAATCTGACATGTGCAGAACCCGATGTTATTTTTTTTGACAAGTCACGTTTCAGAAAATACTTTGCTTAAGATGCAGGTTCTGAATGCAGATGCAGAGTGTAACAGAACACCGAGCATTCTGGTGTGGAAGTCATTTTTATAAGGTGGCCTTATGATTCTGGCAATGAACGAGATCTCAGGATCATAACTAATCAGATCGGTCCTTATTGTTTTCAAAGATGCACCGACTGATACCTTATTCAGTAAACGAACAAGGGGATAATTTTACTTGATCATCTTGATATTGTTGATTTACTGAAAGGTAACCAAACATGACTGTTAAACTCAACAGCTTTTTTTGTTTTAGTGTAATAGCCGTTAATTTAAAAGCACCTTATTTTTTTGAGACTTAAGATGATCTAAATGAATCGCACTGACGCCCATCGAGTTAAATTGCGTACAATTTTTGAAGAAGCCAGTGGTTACTGGATAGGCGAGCAATGGAGGAAGCCTTTCTAGGTGAAGCAGGGCCGGCCGTGTAGCAGAAACGAATTCTTTGCTCCACTTTTGCTTCCTGGCCTTTATCGCCTCCCTCACCAGCACACACACCGCACCGGAAAACGCGGGCAAGGAGAAAGCTCCACCTTTGGTGTCAAGCTTGGCACCTTGGTCATGTGGCAGTGCGGGTATTTCTGTGTTCCCTGCAGACTGCGTGTCAGACACACTTGAGACGGGGGCTGGGGTTTGAAGGCAAAGGGCTGTTTTCTTCGGCCAGCTGGCCGGCGAAGTGTCACCTCAGGGACAACAGCCAGTGGCGTCTGCGTTTGGTCCATGTGGCACACCCCCCCCCCCCGGCAGTTAAGCACCCGGTTAAGCTGCAAAGAAAGCCATTTCTCTTCATAATTATATTTGTGCCACTGGTGGAACTGCGATTAAACCCAGCATTAAAGTACTTTTTCCTTTATCTTTAATTCTGGAGCCCGATAAAGGTTCTGTCTATTTCTGTGCCACTTATCCTCAGCAGTTCTCCTACGGTTCATCCATATATTGTTTGCTTACTATTTCACAACCTCGAGCAAGGAGTTGGATAACATCTGAGTTTCCTCTGAAGCGTCCTCTAAGGAGAAAATGGATTTTAGCTGCTGTAGTGCTGCCCCATTGCTGCTCGTATTTGCCCTGACCACTAATGGGTGCCGTGCAAACTCACCTCTAAGGACATTTGAAGTGAAGTTCAGAGGTCTCTGTAACCTGAGGCAATCCAGTCTTCTGCCTTTGGGAAATGCTAGAGGTACCCCATTAAAACCTAAGAGTTTAAACTTTAACAAAGTCATCACTGCATCTCCCGTGCTTATGAAATCCCTGACAGATAATGATGCGACAAATGAGGCTTCAAAACCTGTGGTGGGTGGGAGTATCCCAAACTACCGATTAGCAGCACTGATTGGTTAGTTTAGGATACTCCCACTATGAGTTTTGAAGCCTCGTTTAGCACCAGCATTGATTGGTTAGTTCAGGATACTCCCTCCCACCATCGGTTTTAAAGCCTCATTTAGTGCTGGCATTTGTTGGTTAGTTCAGGATACGCCAACCTACCATGGGTTTTGTGAAGGTTCATTTGTCCAATCACTACTCACGAATGTACACGGGGTGACTCCCAATTGATTGTTTCATTTATTGTTGAGACCTTTTATTTGAATTTACTTCAAAATGATTGATTAACTGATTTTGTCAAGATGAGGATGGACAACTCTCCGAGGGAGAGAGTAGAGAGCAACAGAGGAGGCGGAAGAAGAAGAGAAAGACTGGCATAAGTAAAGCAGGAGCTGCCCCAGAGAGCCTAGCTGTCCAGTCCACTGACCCTACAAATGGGGGTTTGGAAGCTGGGGCAGTAGCCACTTTGGCTGATGGGGAAACAAAGCTCAGTAGGAACAAGAGGAGGAAGCTGAAGAAGAAACGACGCAAGGAGAAGCTCCTCTCCTTGGGTATGGCATCTGGTGCAAGTGCCCTGCAGTTCACCTACCAGCCAGAAGGGGGCAGTGGAGGGGAACTGGTAGAGGACCCACGGAGCAGTGAACAGCAGAGGGTTGAGCTCCTGGAGTTCCTCCAGGCCACCCTGGAAGTCTACACCCGTAAGTATCCTAGTAGAAAGTCCTAATTCCTTTCAGCAATTTAACTGGGAGTTCAGAGATACGCTGATAATGGATATCTCCTGGGGCCTCAGCATCCACCTCGCCACATGCCCTGAGCCTCAAGCAGCTCATTCCAGTTCCTCAGATCATCAGCCCTGAGTTTAGTGATTAATGTCTTATCTGTGTCCCAGTCCCTGAGAACCAGTGCAGGAAAGACAGAGGCAAGCAACAGGAAAGAGGAAGTCAGGTTAAACTCAGTGAGTCAGTAAACAAAACGGTGACTTTAAAGGAAAATTTGAAATGAAAGTTCTGATTAGGTCTTCATAGAACTGTAATCATACGACATTGCTGGGATAGGCTATTATGCATATACAGAGGTAGAGAGGAAGACTGGGCCATTATTTCCATAGTGCCAGAACCAATGGGCTGCACAGACTACTTCTCAATCCCAGTTGTAGCAGCTTTTCCAGAACATTGCGATGCTAATGACTTCAGATCTACCAGAGATGACTTAATTGGTTGAATTGGTGTAATAATCTGTGCAGCCAAGTGTTGAGGCGGCCTGTGGAACAGGGCTGAGGACCATCATAACCATCATGGGTGTAATGAGTGAGTTCATTGCTGCCTCCTCCTTACATTTGTGCCGCTATCTCACTTTGAGGGTCATCTGCAGCCGGGAAGCAGGAAGACCTTGGTTTGTCCCCCAGTGCCCAGGCCCTGCTGACTGGCCTTTCAGCAGAGGCCATTCCAGCCTCGGACATGGGCCGGCTACAGCGCCTCAAGTCATTGGTCCTGCTACGGGACGCGGAACAGCTGTGTGCAGAACTGGGGGAGTTCCAGCACAGCGCCACCATACCTCCTGGTGGGTGTCAATCATCTACTCCTGCCTGGGGCGGCCCATCTGTGTTGGTGGGGGAGGGATTTGCCTTCTGTTTGGGACCAGGAGCAGAACAGACTGTCGACACTGAAGGAGAGGGTGAACACAGCCAGGTAGCCCAACCTGAATGGCTAGTGGTGGGGGGTGGGGGTGGTCAGGATTTGGTCGATTAAGGGGATCAGCAGGGAGGGGCAGCTTGGCACCTGGCTTCATCCAGGATTTTTGGCCAGCATGTGGCCATTGTGATGTTGGGCCCTCCGCTGGTCGGCAGGACAACGTCGATTTCCTGTGCATCTGGTCCGTTTTATTTAAATGCACCCCTGTGCCTCACTAAATGCCTGCGGCATTATTTTTGCTTAGGAAGGATAGCGGCGCCCCCTGTCTGCACGCAGTTGCACTACGCCGAGATTACTTAAAAACCACACCAGCCCCATGGCTTGGCTGTTTTCCCATTATTAGATTTTCCGGTGACAGGTACAGCAGGCTGTCATCCTGGGAGCTGTGTCCGGTACATGCCCCTCTCCCCTCCTTCCACGGTGCGGAAAGCCGTTAATTATGCCACTCCAGCATATGGCTTATAATAAAAACCTCCAAAAGTTCTAATTTAATTTATGCCGTACGTCTTCTGTTCAAAATCATTTTAATTAAAGTCCCAAGAGCCGCTACGTATGATTTTATTTTTTTTTCTCCCAGTGTTACGATTCAGCCACTCCATACGTCAGACGTGCGTTTGGTTCTGTCCGTTTTTAAATGAACGGGCGCATAGTGGAAAGCCGTTAAGAATCACGTCATATCTGGGGTTACGGTTGGGGGCGGTGTGTGCCGGTTAAAAAAGTGACAAAGGTACCAAACGGCAAGGTTTGTTTTGCCAGCGTACAGGAATGCCGCCAAGCAATTAGCAGGGTGTTAATTACGTTCTCAGTCTGCCGTGGGGAGGTGGGGGGAGGGGGCATAGGTACACTCCTCTGTACACCAACCAAGTAGACGAGGTGAAACATGAAACCGTGTTCACCGCAGAGGTGCCCTCGCAGAAACATTTGACAGATGAGAGAGTATGTAGTGTTAACACGGGCCACTGTTCAGGCATGATTTGGGGGCCACATTGGTCACGCCGGCCCTGGGTCTAGCCTGGACTCCCTCCTCAAGGGCCACGGGACAGCAAATGTCAGGACATCGTCTCACTGGAAGAAGGGCTCCTCTAATTAAAGCTCTTCTAATGGTTCTGACATTAGTGGTGTATAGAGAGCTGAATAATCTATAATTGCTCCATGCCATCATTATCAAACTGCATGTAAATGATTACCATGGCCCTAATTTTTGTTGTGCTATATTAGGTAAAGCGCCCCCTGCAGGTATCATAGCCAACTGTTTCCTATCAGGTCACACTGTACTCTTGTCCCTGGTCTTCTGAAGAATCATATGCTACATCGGCAATATCTCTTCTGTCTAATTTTGTGTATTTTTTCCTTCCTTGTGACAGAGGAGGTCTCCCTCGTTTGTTCCCTGTTCCACTACTGGATTACAGACATCCTTCCAGGGTCCGGGGCACAGACGGCACAGACTCCATGACCGTGCGTGGACCTGCCCCCCCCCAGTCAGCAAGGGGAGCCATTTTTATATTTCCACCAGGACCGTACCTCTGTGCTGCACATCTCTACGACGTGGCTAATAACTGATCTCTCTGTACATAAATAAACTGTTTGTAACTTTTGTTTGACGCCTTGCTCTCTCACTTCCTGCACCAGTACTCGGGTAATGCAAAGCACAGCATCTCACAAAGTGTCTATTAATCATAAATGGCTCTTTCAGAACCAATCTCTGCTACCATTAGTAGCTCTGCGTATGTCACCATAGTCGTTTCGAACAATGAAATCTGACTTTGATTAGCAATGCCTTTCTGCAGAGCCTCATTAGCTGAGCAGTAAATGTCAGCAGTCTCTCCTAATTGCCATGGCGGGTCTGGGTGTGGCCCAGAGCCGCGTTACGTGAAGCCATGTAGCAGTCGTTTTTTATCAGGTTACTTCAGGGTCTGTTCTGGCACTGCTGTGAGTGTGACCATATCACAGAGAGGGAAGAGGAGCCGTCTAGCCCAAGGCACCATTTTTCTTTCACCAGACAGGAGCAGCTCTGTCAGGATGCTGAGGTCACCAATGTTAGTCACGATGCTCAGGGCTCACTGAGGCCATCTGGGTGTTATCAAAAGAGTTGGGTACAAGCCCAATCTTCCATCCAAATGGATCTGATTTTACCTACCATCTTCCGTAATTGAAATGTCATCCTCCGTTTGTGGATGCGCTGTGATTCCGACGTGGCAAACTGCGTGTGTGACAGGATGTCAGACTGGAGTCACGGAAGTCACCTTTGCCCTGAGCCGCCACTCAGAAGGAGCGGGTCTGAGGCAGGCAGCTGAGCCAAGCTTGGCAGCTGCAGCTTTACCGTTTGGCATTCCGTGACCCGCCCGCTGCCTTTTAACCAGGAGAGTCACATGGTCTGCGTCTGTCACCTGCATGCCAGTCCATACCGTCACAGAGCCACGGCTCCTGGTTCAGTCACCTTCCATTGCTCCTGCAAGAATGACTTGTAAGCCTTGTTAATGAGGAATCACTAATTGTGAGTGATGGTGGGGGGCATCCCAGTCCCCATCAATTACAGGGTGTGACAGGTACTTTTGAGGCAGGTGGAGGCTGGTGGAGTCACTTTAACACTGACCTGTGAGTGGTAGATGAGCCTGGGATGGAATACACTCATACCCATTCACCCCGTTTATAATCACCTCTCTCATTAATTGGTACACTTGAGCAGACAGATTGGGCCACACTGAACCCTTAGGTCTGTGAGTGTCCATCCTGCGTTGAGTGTGACAATCCACCGTTGATCCCGAGCTAAGAGAAGCCATCCGGAGAAACGGACGACAGCCGAACGCAAACGGACTGTACGCCGTCCGTGAGGCACGGGAATGCAGACGGACTGAGATGGGCAAGTTAGCAGCATGAGGTCTTTCACGAATTCAGAGCAGTGGAACTGATGTTTGCGGAGTGACGTCGCAGCAGGGTCTCAGAGCGTTACAAATGCGCCGGGGTGTCGTTGTTACTTTTGACGGAAGCGGCACAGAATGATGCAATGTGACTTTCACAGCTTGGAGTCTACAGTCTTCCACCATTTTGTATTAAAACAATTCAGGCTAAGTACCTTATTCAGGGGACAGACGATTGTACGTTGAGAAGATTTCAGAAGAATGTAGAGGGCACAAATACCCTTTATGGCCTTATTGTTAGGATTTGTTTTGCTTTTTGCCATTAATCGATTTCCCATTGTCTTGCTGAAGTATTTATGAAAGCTCTGGTCTGCGTGTACACACTCGATAGAGGTTTTCTCCCCTATAGGGATGTTGCCGTCCCACTGTTTCGTATTATAAACGTGCCTCTCCATAATCCTGCACAGAATGACACAGTTTAGTGAGAATAATGGCTTCCGACAGAGAAGCTGAGCCCTTCCAAAATTTCACACATCGCCGCATGCTAGACGTCTCTCGTTCCCAGCTAAATAGATTCTGTATCTCTGGACATTTTTTTCTTATTCTTCCCATTCAGTCTGGCTGTGTCTTGGGTAAGATGCCAACTGTTCAGTGCCCTCTTTCAGTCAGATTAATGAAAGTCGGGTGGGGGGGGTGGGTGATTGCCCGCTTCTCTGATGTTGCTTTTCTTTTGTTTTATGCAGTTCAATGAGGTGATGTACGTACAAATCCTTTAAAATGAGATGTCTGCGGCTCCTGGGGACTGTCCTCCGCCTTCAGCTTAACCTGTTTTAATGCAGGCTGAGAGCTTGTGGGGAAAAATAGAAAAAAGTCATTTCTTTTCATTTTAAAAATTGTTCTTATTTGTCATTGCAGTAAAACTGGCACATGCAGCTTCTCCTTGGCTCACAGAGGTTACCCCCCCCCCAACACACGCCTTGTCCACTTTGAAGGGTCATTCAACAGCATTTCTGGGCGCTGTGTTGTCCTACACCTGCGTAAGACCTTGGGCTGCGTATGCACCATGAGTGCTGTTCAATTCCCACCCCCCCCCCAGAAAGGTGCCCTGAAGACCGAATGACAGGGTCCATTGAGTGGAAAACTTTGGGAGCAAACGAGTGGCAAAAACAACTTCAAATTCACCCGGTCCCACAGGATGCCTGCAGCTGAGTGCCATTGTCACCTTTGATGCCAGCACCAAAGGCGACCTTCTCTGTCAAACAGAACCTACTTCCAACGTAAACGTTCCTCCTCGATTCTCAGTGATTGCCAGTGCTCACAGGTTTTCTGATTCTTTCAGCCTCTCGGTCAAGTACAGCGTGTGTCTGAGCTCGCCAACGATAGCGATTACACCTTGCCTACCGTTTCTTATTTCATTACCATCCCACGGTTATCTCTGTTCCACCGCGGGGCTCCTCAGGTAACCTGGGCCTACTTTTGCCCTCTCAGGATCACACAGCAGGGTTGGGGTGTGCCTCCCGGAGGTGTCGGGGCCTGGCTCGCGTTCCAGCAGGGAGGTGACACACACTCACGGTTCTGCATGGCTCTTGGAATGCGATGTTTAGAAGACGCGGGTTAATCTCTCTCTGCCAGACCCGCTGGGCTTCAGCCTGGCACCAGGTCGCTTTATTAATCCTCCGCTTTATGAAGTTGGCAGAAATTCCCATCCTCTCTCTCACAACCACAGGGGTTGTGGCATCCTTATAAACTAACATAGCCCCCCCCCCCACACACACACACACACCCACCCACCCTAAACCGTCACCCTCCATCCTGTTCTGCTCTATTTATATGCAAAAAAAAACTCTTTATGTCCCTCACCTCCTGTTAGTTCTAAAACTTTGTTATGCTCTTTGGTTTTCCGGCTGTGTGTGTGTGGGTCCACGCGCACGTCCCAGCCATGAAGGAAAAGGAAAGAGAAACACTAACCAGTAGAATCACACTGGGCTTCGTTGACAGTCTGTCCGCTACTCTCACCTCTGCCCGGGTAAACAGACTAAAAGAATGAAAGAATGAATGAATTAAAGCAATTATTAAATGAATTCCCCTGCTGAGATTAACCTCACAAAGGTCAAAATAAGTCTGGAGAGAGTTCTAATGAAAATGAAAGTGTAAAAGCAAGAACTTCTGAGATCAGTAGGGTTTGAACTTGGTTGGGGGGGTGCATCAGAGATAGAACCTTCTGGAAAGTGATGAATCCTAGTATGGCTATAACGGTTTGTGGTAAAATTTTGTTAAAAGTGTTTCTCCTCCATATTTTGTATTGTTGTTGGAGGACCAGGGATAATGCCCCTCTAGCGAAAACAAACAGAACGGCTCTCCTTGTCATGGATACAAGTTGTTATTTGTCAAATAAAGAAGATGGCTTTTTAATCTCCTGGGAGTGAGCATCTCTTTCCCTTGGTTGGTTTGTGTATATTTTTCCCTCCTAAAATACAAATACATTTTGTTTTCAGGAACCTCCAGCACTTCATTGTATTTCAAAAGGTATTCTCCCCACCTCTTTCAGCAGTCATCCCTAGGCTAAACTCTGCATCATCCTGGCTCTACGTAAACAGAGAGAGTCAATATATCACACAAGGTCACTGTTATTGCTTTTGATTTCCTCATAATCTGTGATTCACCGGCGACCGAAACAATGTTAAAAGGTTGTCAACAACAGATGTATCATTTTATTTCGTGTTTCCCGTGGCAACACAGACGTGAAAAAGCAGGAATTAATTTTGCATTGCCTGTGCTGTAATGCTGGAGTAAATGGACAGTACTGCAATAACCAATTTTACCACACCTTGGCATAAAAATAACCTCCTTTCCTACACATACTGCTTGATACCACCACCCCCCTTACTTCTGTTAATAAATGAAAATTAAATGAAAAGGTCACTTGTAAAGTAATTCTGCTTCCACATAAGCATCCAGGTTTATGTCCCCCATGTCAACAAGTTAACATATAGGATCATCATTCATATTGGTGGTTTCTTACTGCTTAATGCTTATTAATAAACTGCTGATAAAATTGCAGTCGACTCACAAGGACAATTCACTGCCATGGTCATTTTGGCTGTCCTCTAATCTTATGTAGCTGGTCGCTCTTACGGTGCGTATGCAGTAAGACCCGTCTCTTCTTTCATATCTAAGGCACCAGTCTATTCGTGTATAGGTTATAGAGCCCACATTCTGGACATCATTAACTAGGGAAAGGTGGATGTGAGCACCATCTGGTGCATGGTACAGGTTTATTTAAAGGTTTCTTTGACCAGGAGTTTTGCTAGCTTTTTTTAAATGTGGGATATTCTCAGTCTGTTAGGAACTTCAATGATAAGCAACATTTGACTCTCTAGCAGCTGACATAGGTTCTACTCCTTCTGCTTGGAACTCCAGTACAAGTTTGGATTTAATATTTGCCCCGGACAAGGTTACATATGTTCTTACACAGCTCCTGGTGGTATTTTTGGTTCTATGAACTCTAGCGTGGAAAAAATAAAGAAAAAATCCTCGTTCAGGTTCAGCTGTTGGCATAACGTGCGGGAGATCGCCTCCTTTGGGCAGACTGCCACAGATACAGTACGTGCTCAATCATTTGAAACCAGCAAGCTACCTGTAGGCTCAGAAGCCTGGCTCGCGTTTGCTGACATTGGCCGCAGGGAGGCGCACCTGCCGATGACGTCATTCTTATTCCGAACCGTTTCGACACGCTGTCGTGGCCGTTAATGACGTAACTCGTACCCCAACGGCTGAAATTATAAATAACCTGAAAATGTCGTCTGTTTAACATCTTTTGATGAGATTTTTCCCCAGAGAGACCTTGCTGTAGAACCCTCGAGCAAAGTACACAAATTACACCCGTAAAGCTGCGGAAACGGGTGTAGATTTCAAGGGTCTGAATACCAGCGTCAGAAACGTAACTGTTCTACGCACCACTCCACATTATACTTTATATTCTTTAAAAGCGATCTGAATTATTCAGAAATAAGCGATGACGGTCGATCAGGGAACAAATGTTTTTTCATACATATGTACAGTTATAATGCAGCCCCTCATTCACGGTATATATACATGATCTGTAGACGTGCATGAATATGTCAAGATTAGCAGGTCGCTTAGAACTGCTTTTAAAATAACATTTGCAGCAGAACTGGAAACAGTGTAGCTGTTCTCTGCATGCGGGATGCTGGTTTTCTGAGCGGGGCGTAAACCGGTTGGAGAATTACAATTACAATTACAATTACAATTACAATTAGAGGTGCAAGCACCGCTGTAATCCAGTGCTAAATAGTTTGCCCAGTTTGTAATTGTAACTCTTAGCATGGAATCAGCCCATTTTAATTCTGCACAGCGCTCCTTTATCATAAACGTATCCATGTTAATACAGACAGCCTTCCTTAGAGATCTCAAGGCTGAGGAGTGATGTTAAGCTGGATGCCACAACCTGAACGTCGTGCGATCCATTTCTAGACGTTTTTGTTTTAAAAGCAACGCAAATGGAAAGATATTATCATTAACACTGATAAGTAAGAAAACTGTGCTTTTATAAGGTACGGTGGTTGTGTTCATCCATTAGAAGACACTTATCTCAAGTAACAAAGTTATAGCATAGTAAGAACTCGACAGAGCCAGCACATCTTTATGCATTGGTTTGTATTAAACGTACATACATTTTGACAAACGAAGGGTTCGTTTATTATGCTTGCTGTTCACATGCACGTCATATTTCGCATGCATAGCCCACCGCATTTGTCACTGCTAAGCATTTTCTACAATATATAAGAGATGTTGTAGTTTTACTGCACAGACCCCATGGGATCTCTCATTTGACATTTATCTTAAACGGTGCAATCCTCGAGCCATGTATCTGTCCTTTATCATCACAGCATACGCGTTCAGGCGCCTATTAATTCATATAATAAGGTTTTACTAGGTATATGTTCATTTTAATATAATTACACTGTAAATATACTGAATGCCAGGATCATTTTCTTACATATTCCTCAAGTCTGGTATGTTGATTTTCTGTCATAAATGCCATGCAATACTTATGCAGTTAACATTTTTACTCAGCCGATTATTGGCACAGGGGCAGGATAAATGACATAATGCCCGACTGCTAAACAAAAGCCCCGTTCTTGTGGTTCGTACCCGACAATCTGGCATCAGAATCACCCGTGCCAACATATGGAAAGTGTTTCATGGACACACGTCGGCTATGAAGCGAGTCATTCCTGCAGCATGACCGCACATCCAGTCCACCGCGATCTGTTCAGCATCCACGGGCAAATGGTAACCGAGGGATGGGCACGATGCCAGGTATGGATTTCCCAGCGTTTCTAGAATCTTTAAGAATGACGAAATGAATTGTTAGTCAAGGCCATGGCTAACTGCATTGCGGGGGGGGGGGGGTGCACTTTGGAGTAATCAGAGATACAGGATTTCTCTGTTTAGTCATTCGAGCTGAAGGTTCTCTGTCACTCGTTTCAGGCTTTCACATCAGGTAATTAAGGTCTGATCATAAAACACAGACACCCTGCTGGCCCACAGTCACCCGTAACTTTCCTGTGCATTACGCTTTAACTCTTCATAAACCTAAACCACGCCAATGAATGCTTACCTTAGACCGGATTATTAACCATACCTTAAAAGAAGTAGGAAAGGTATACGATTTAAAGAGGACCCCCCCCTCCTCGCACGGTGACAGCATCAGAATTTATACTTTAATGTCAAGGACCTTTACACTTCATATTATGCGGTCCTCTATTTTATTGCATGCACCACTAACGTGCTTAGGATGCTGACCATACCAGCTTTCAAGGCGGTTCTGAATGTTCATACATCATGTTTCATCATCATTAGTGTGGGTGGATTGTAATACTGGAAAAAATCAGGAAAATTGTGCCACTGCATTTTTCTGTGAAGTACATCTGTGTGAAGTCTAAAGCCACAGAACCCTACTGATTTTTTTTTTTTTTTTACTTCTCTTTATTGGCAAGAATTCCAGACTAGGGTAATCATCACCATGTGCCTAAAATTCCATACAAACCACGTTAAAGACATGAATTATTAATTTAATGTTCAAGTTCTAGGGGTTTTAGCGATAAACAGAAGAGACATCTGCGCTCGGCTGCGTCCAAATCTTAACATGGTCTGACTGACCACCTGCTGTAAGCTTGGTCCAAAGTAACCAACATATAAATTACAGTTCGTGGTCTATTGGAGGCACTTTTCCTGACACCACAAGCAACTTGGGTGCAAAGGAAACCCCCACAAAAGCCAAAAGCTGGAAACAATGAAATTGATAGCAGACCCAATTTTCACACTCATTATTACGGTCAAACCCTGCCCCCTACTGGCGAAAAAGAGAGCTGCTGGAAAGCGCACCAGTCATTAGGATTCAGTGAACCGTACTAATAAACGTCAGAACATACCGCGAAGCCAATTAACTACTGACTTACATCCTGCATCACTGCATCGGCCAGCAAAGCAGGATGTTTGAAACACAGGAATTCCAGTACCGAGGAGACGGGGACCGGTGGGTGTTAGGAACTGTAGAACTGGCCGGCGGGTTCTGGCATTCGCTTCGCATAACTCGGACGCTCAACAATTGTAGTCTTTGTTACCATATTCCGTGCAAGCATGACAAATGACCACATGGGGGCAGTGATGCTGCTCGACTATTATAATCAATCACCTCATATCATAAGGAGCCTCGAATAACGCAGTATAGGAACAGTCCACTGATGTTTCTTCCTCTCCTCTGTAACATTGCAAAACTTTTAGATTTATGTTAGTGGTGTCCAGTTTACGAGCATCGATGGGGATCATTTTCCCTTGTCATCAACATTCTGCAAAACTTCAAAATTAGCTTGGCCTTTTCATCTTTTCTTTTGTACTGCGTTCACTGGCCAAACTAAATTAAACTCCATTTTTAAGGTCTGCGTGCTTTGGAATTGAAAAGTTGACCTGTACTCCACACAGCAGAATCAATATTTTTAGTTGCATAAGTTTATGAACGTTTGGAACAATGTACACATATTGTCCCAGTGCAACTTCCTCCCTGCATGAGTGGAAACACAAAAATTTGTGTAATTTTACTGAAGTTCTGCTTTCAAAAGTGTTTTGACGCCAGACTGAATTATTTACTCACTCCCCAGAGTCTAAGGTATGCCACATTCCATCAAACGTGACTTTTATAAGACTAATGGCTTTCCCTTGGAGCCTCCCTTAGAGACTGTGTCAGTGGTTGAGTTGGCAGGTGTGCAATGGTGAGCTGTCCTGACACGACTGTGAAATAATTATCCATAAAGTACACAAATGAAGCTAAGTGGAAAACAAACCTTAGACCTCAGGGCAGAATGGCCAGTTTATAATTTATAAGGAGTCACTGCATGGCTTCTGTGATGCCAGTGCACAGGGCTCGGTTAGGCCATTCTTGATCTAGTTCAACAGCAGATGTGTTTTCCTCCGTCATCATAGGTAATGTCTTCAATTATCTGCTTCCTCCATTTAAATGAATCCCATCACAATAACAAAAACAAATGAAGGAACCTCTAAAGAGAGAGACGGAGACTCTTATTGTCGGTTATATTGGTGCTGTCTGAAGACACGATAACAGCATCATCATCATCATCATCAGAAGCTGACAGCTGAGAGGGACTTTAAGTATACGTGTGCCTTATTTATTGAAGGAGGTACAACACTCCCTATTAGTACTACCCTACCCGTTTGACAACCTTGTTTTCATAATTAATAAGCCATCACACACATTGCACAATGCCGCCATGCTTTTTTCTGTTGCATTCAGGTAGTCAAATGATTTTGAAAAGAAAAACAAACAAACACTTTGCGAGCAGCTAATGTAATTGCGTGAACGCCTTGATGGGACATGTTTCAATAAATCAGCCGCCGGCTAGTTGCCGCCTTGAGGAGAAGCCGGCAGGGGAACGTGTGATCAGAGGAGGAGCGATCGCTCCCTGCTCCAGAAAGCCGACCATCTCGGCAGGGAGACGCGGCGACCCCCGTCCTGAACGGCACTTGGAGTTGGGAGAGCGACTGTCCGGAATCGAGTGGCGTCAAAGTGGGAAAAGCGCAGGCTGAAGGTGCGTGGAAGCGGTTACTGCGTGAAAACGGTTACCGCGTGGAAGCGGTTACTGCGTGAAAACGGTTACCGCGTGAAAACGGTTACTGCGTGGAAGCGGTTACCGCGTGTGTCTCTTTGTATCCGAGATCCGTGCCTGTAGAACATGCCGTCGTTGTCCTGGGATTGGAGACGCGGCCGCTGATCTTAAAAGCTGCGTGTCTATATATTATTATTTTAACAGAGACTTATGTTTTGTGGCATGTGGAATCACAAACCCATGTTTCTGTCATTCTTGGTATTGCGCAAATTCAGGACCAACTTCATGATCGGAGGCGTGTCTCGGTGTTGATGGTCTTAGTCGTGGACCAAAGCCTCATTCGGGAAGTTTTCACACATGACCACGATCAACTGACTCCAGTCCTTCACGCCGCTTTGCTTTCCTCTTTATTAAAATATATATATATTTTGTATTATTATTCCCACGGTCTCCCTCAGTGATCAGGATAACTCATTATACTCACCCGGATCGTGTGAAGGGCAGCTGAACTTTGAATCCTGCTCAGCGTGAACAGGTAACACCTTTGCTTTAGGTAACGTGTAATTAATGTCAAAATCATCGCGTTGACGGTGGGCGTGTCCTCGTCCTGGTAAACGACATTAAAGTTTCTTACTATGGTTAGACTCATTTGTGGTTCCTAGAAGTTTTGAGCCTAGTACTCGATTTTCACTTTTGATTAAAGTGGTCTTCGGTGTGTTTTGCTGAATAGTGAGGTGTATTTCCTAGAATTGATCATGTGGCGTCTCTGTAGGGCGCGTCAGTCACAGTGGAGATGGGCGCAGGTGAACAGCAGTGATACGGATGCCCACCTCTTCTAAGGGTCCATTTAGTCTCCGTCTGCTCTCTGACATTCAGATGGCTGCTGTACAGGAAAGCCTATAACAACCCGGCGAAAAACATCTACATTGCTTCAAAAAATAGTACTTTTTTTTTCCTGCTAGTGCGTATGTATGGTTTAATACCTATTAGTGTTTGAGGGGGTCTGTCCTTTGTGTTCCTGGCTCATCCTATACGGGGTGAGACTGCAACAGGAAATTAGTTGATGGTACAACTGAGGCTTCAAAACCCGTGGTGGGTGGGAGTATCCCAAACTAACACCAGCATTGATTGGTTGTTCAGAATACTCCCAACCACCCCGTGTTTTGAAGCCTTATTTCTCCCATCATTTGAAATTAGGCTTGCTTTTTTTTTCCTAGATTGGAAGTTCTCTTCTCTCAATATCCTTATGTGAATTTTTCCTAAAATAAAACTTCAGATTGACTTTGGTTTCCTTCTGAATATCCTGTGTAAGAAGGACCCCAGAATAGGCTGATGCACTGAGGGCATCATTTCTCTGTAATGGGATCATGAAGATGAGTTCACTAGGCTTGGTTCTACTGGCGCGCAGTAACCAGCGGCTGGGTCCTGCTGAGGGCTCGCAACCAGGCCTTAAACCAGTTAGTCAAGCTAGAAAATGTGCTGACATTAAGCGGATGCCTTTGACCCCAAAACATATAGCGTGATGTGTACAATATCCATTTGCCTGTATGTTAACACTCTCCCTTTAACAGGTTCTCCCCCTCCTCTAGCTGGCAGAGGAGCACAAGGCCAACTGTCCCGAAACAGGGAGACGTTAACACCGGTGCGTTATGGGAAACTCGAGCAGCAAGGATGGCCATGGACCCGCAGGTAAGTCACCTCTATATCCACCCCTCTGTGATGCATGCTGGCAGGCACGCTGTTCATAGTTTTGTCTTGTCACACAACAGTGCAAGCGTTGCCCTGAGGAACAGTATGGCACTTTGTTTGTGTTCTGAAGCCAGCCTGAGAGATTTGGCTCAGTGTGTGTGTATTTACACACGTACCCCGCTGTAAATCTCTTGGCAGCCCTGCTTGCACCCACTCACACTGCCCAGTATATAGCCTGTCCCCCCCGTCGCTTCCTTGAGGCTTGGTGTCTCAACAGCTGGGTGACTGCTGGAGGATTTCTTTTTTTTTTTTCCCCAGTTGGTGAACAAGGTGGTTCCCTCCCCTCCTTGGTTACACTGCCTGTCTTTTAGCTTTAGTTTATAGTGAGGATGGGGCATTTTTACTCTAGTGCACGTCCACCCCAAGCTGCCATTCCTATGCTGGCCAATAAGCACATTTGGTAGTCATAAATTTTTAGTGATGGTTCTACAAATGAGGCTTCAAAACCCGTGGTGGGTGAGAGTATCCTGAACTAACCAGTCAATTTTAATTGATAGTTTTGGATACTTCCCCTCACCACAAGTTTTGAAGTGTCCAATCACGGGTTTCCAGAGTGAATCCCTTTGAGCATTTGGGCTGCAGTGTTTTATTCTGTGTCTCACCGCCGGCTTGTTGCTGCATCGTTGACGTGAGGTTACCTGCCTGCTTTTCCACTGTGTCTCACCTGGTGATGTCAGGTGTTTCTACCGGTGCCCATTTGGACACCTTCCACACCCCTCCAATGTCGCCAGTCACTCAAATTACCCCTGGGGTGCACCTGCCTCCGACCTCCACTCCAGGGCAGCAGGGTGGGACAACGCCAAGGAGCCCCAAGGTGGCACATCGGGCGGGCTCCATCCATAGTTGTGAGCCCTCCCAAGGCACGACCCAGGAGTGGGCGGTCATTGACCCAGCAGGCACTGAATCCGTCAGCTTTGGCAAAGAGGACTGTGGAGAGGCGCATCCAGCCAGCCCTGTCACAGCCCTCACCCAATCAGGACTCTCGTCCATCCTTGCTTGCACATCTGAGGTTGGTTGGCAGGAGAAGGACAGTGGCCTGGACCAATCTGCGATGGAGGTGGGCAGGCTGGGGGAAGGGAATGGGAATGAGGCGACGGTCGCCATGGAGACACTGCTGCAGCAGTACCAGGTGACTCTTGGGTTGAGCCATGGGCAGGATGTTCCTCTGAGCCCGACAGGTAGGCATTGTACAGTTATCTGGTGGCACAAGGTTTTCCTGCTGTAATCTGGGCTGCACATTATGACCTGCAGTAACATGGCTTATTTGATAGATGAGGGTGACACATTTGTTGTTATGGATCTCTCTGTCAATGTACCTTAATCTCCATCTCAGATCTGCTCAGACATCTCCTTATGGAGCGAGACCAGCTCGCCGATGAGGTGCAGTCTCTCAAAGATACGATGAGGGTAAGCTGGATTGCCCAGGAAGTTCCTGTTTCCTTCACGGTTAAAGGTCATAGATATGTAGTCCCAGCCATTCTTGATCTGGCTTTTTAAGCAGGCGTTGTTAGGATGACCCAAGCTTTAAAACCTGTTGTGTCGAACGCTTGTGTTTGAAAGGCGGTATGAATATCTGACGGTAAACACGAAGTGAGCCTGCGGGATGGCACACGGGTCAGCGGGTCCCACCTGAAGGCAAGAGATAATGAAGAACAGCCTTTCATATCTGTCCGTAAACTGGGAAGCAGGTCCCTCTGGGAGGTGGTAATGGCTGTCTTCCTGTCCGCTGGGATTGTCCAGAGGAAATGCCTGGGGATGATGGTCCTGATTTGTGACTGAGGTCATTTTTTTGCACCATCAAAAGTTCCTCTGTTTAGTGATGCAGCAGGGAAGACTGTGAGGAGTTAAAATTCTCAGAACATTACTCAATTCTGCATTCCTTAGGGGGTTTAGATGAATTCTTGGAGGTTTGTTTTTTTTAAACAATTTATTGTAATTTCCTGTCAAAAGCCACCCCTCAAGCTCCAAACCTGGAGTCACCACTGTGTGTGTCTGTGCTGGGACTCAGCTCCTGCCGGTGTCTACTGAAGCAAGTGGGGACAGGGTGAGCCAGCAAGGCCAGGAAGTCAGCCGTGGAATAAAATCTCGCTGGGAACAGAATTTGTCGTGCATACAACAAGCTGTTTAAGCAAAGCAACTGTGTGTGTTTTAAAAACACACTGACCTCTGAGGAGGCGGGGGCTTTGGAGGGAAGTTGTTAGGTGTGTGTGTGTGTGTGTGTGTGTGTGTGTGTGTGTGTGTGTGTGTAAGCAGCGAAAGACAGACACTTTTAGCTGATGGTGGGTGATGGGCCAGCTCCCTGCTGCAATTCCCCACGAGAACTTGAACGATGAGCCGGCAGCTGCCGTCACCATTACCGCCATGCCGTACCTCAGCCCTGTGCCCCCGGTCCTGGAGGGTGCTTGGGGTGAGGCTGTGGAGAGGGTGGACACTGTTTCCATTCGCCCTACCACTTGATGTGTTTTGCCTGAAAGGTGGAGTGGCGCCCGGCTGTTTTGCATCAAGCAGACGGCCGGATTAGATGGCCGGGTCTGATTACCGCCTTGCTCGTTCGCTGATGCGTCTCACAGATGACAGCGTGCACTGAGACGCTTCTGCGTTAAGAGAAACAGGCCCAACTCGCAACTTGATAAACCAGAAGGTTCAAGCTCCGGTGGAGTTCAACATGCAGTTCCTGTGCTCCAAAATAATTTATTATAATGGGGGGCACAGAATATAGATGGCCACTGTGCTCTCTTACGACTGTGGATCCACAGTACTGCATTGTAACTCTGCAATGTGGATATAATTATGAAGCACGTATGGGCGACAGCGATATAAAGTCCAGGAATTTGACGATGCCGTCGTACAGAGATGACCCGTTGCTCTTATCTAATGGGCTGCCTGATGTCTTGTTCTGACAGTTTATGGTTTGAGGGCTGGTTCAATAATGGTTCCTGTCAGATTGGGCTGCTTGAGACTGTTGTCAGGCACATGTTAATTGGTTTCCTGTGATTGGGGGAAGGGAGAGGGTGTTCTGTTTCCTGGATAGCAAGACTCCAAGTCACAGTGGATATGTTACCGTGGTGACCTCAGGGCTGGGCTGTCCACATCAGCTCTTTTGGTCCCTGTGCTTCCGTGTGGACCCTGGGTGTGACATTCCAGAGAGCAAGGTCTTCATGCACGGCATGTAAACGAGGCCTCGGCTTGGTTCCGCGTTCGTACACTCCCGCCTCGATGAGCGGGACCAGGGTGGGGTTGGGAACTGGGGCATGGCGGACGGCGGGGCCCCGCATTCACATCTGGCTTACTGGCAGGCTCTGGATTAATCCCAGAACTGCTGCTGGAAAGTGTGTGTGTGTGTGTGTGTGTGTGTGTGTGTTCCTCAGCCTTCTGTTTCGGGTCATTCGTTCCGGGGTTTGGATGTCTTATCTCTCTGAGGCGTGTCACTTCCTGCCAGCCTCCCCATGCCTGTGTCCTGTTTCGTTTTTATTTTAATGCTACATGTAGCTTAGGTGGTTCTAGCTTAGTAAATGGACCCATATGGTGGCTGTGTATGTGCAGGCAGGGTAATCGCCTTCAGCTGAAGTGTGGGGGCTCTGCGTCCAGCTCCCTCCCCAGTTAGTCACTTTTCTCTTAACAGCCTTGACCCTCCTAGCTCTCCCACACACTTCCCCTCACTGCAGTTTCAACCACAGGCACCCCCCACCCCCATCCACCATATCCAATAGTCCAGAAGCAGCTGTTGTACCGTCTCTGGTTTGTGGGTTCCTGGTTTTGTGTCTGGGATTCTGGAGGTGTTCACGTGCTGACTGTACTCCATGTGTGCTGTTCGGCGTTTTATCTAGTGAGGTTTGGTTTCAGTGCACGGGAGCACAGTGATATCTGATTCTTTACCGGTTCACCGGGCCTGGTATGTGGTGGGCTTGAGACTTCTGGGAGGTGTGCTCTGCCTAATGGAGTCTGAAGGCAGCGGTGCATCCACTCGGCACGTCAGCAAACGCGGCCCCAGTGGAACGGTCCACTGCGTGTATCACCTCCGTGTGGAGATCTGCTGAAGGATGGTGGCAGCCTGGCACTGAGATGGTTAATTGGCCTGAGACGGGCTTGGATTTGTTTTGACCTGATGTTACTTGCCAGTTCTGGGAATGGATCTGTGCGTAACAAAGATGAGAGGAGCAGTGAAAACAAAACGGCTTCGGATAAGTATCATTCAGTAATGTATAGTATTCTTGGCTGAAATCGCGAGGTGGCCAGATGTCCATGTCCAGGCTGTTTCTGCACGTATTAGGGTTGAGTACAGTAAAGGAAAAATCCTGAGTGGTTTTGCTTACTGTATTTGTGCCACGTCATTAGTTTGTTCCTAGCTGACAACCGTTTAAATAACGACATTAGTGATCCAGCCAGCAGAACAACAACGGGGCACCTGAGGGTGCCGCTCATTCTCTCTCCTTTTCTAATGATGTCATGACCTCCTCACCGCTGTTACCATGCCAAACCCGGCCATGTTTACAGCCACGCGTCCAGTTGTGAGTGGAATACTCTGGACCGTACTCTTTTCAAACCAGCAGTCTGGGCTGTAGCCAGATGGATAATCGCTTTAATTACGTTTGGTAGTGTTCTGGTGTGTGAAGAGCACTGATTTGGGGAGATGAATCTACACAGCCTCTGGCACGTAGCCTCAGTTTTTCTTTTGTGTGCATTAATGCAGTACCATAGTGATCCACTTTTGCTTTTCCATATTTGAACAACCCAGTGTGTAACCGGAGCAGATCACGTACCTCAGTCAGGGGTACGACAGCAGCGATTTCCCCAAGCCTTTTACCACATGAAATGTTTTACAGGCAACATTTTCTTGTGTAACTATGACTTTGTGCAGTTGGCTCTCTTTTTATACTCATTATGTCACACTGGCCGCCTTCCATCACTGATTGTTTCGCTCCACATCCATTTGCAGGCGGAACGAGACGAGTGGCTGCAATTCCAGTCTGACCTCCAGGTGGCAGTAGCGGTTGCAGACAGACTGCGTTCTGAGGCAATAGAGGAGCTCGGCGTTCTCCGGGGAGCCCACCAGGATGTGGAGCAGCAGCTGGCTACGGCACAGCAGAGGCTGGAGGAGACCGCCGCAGAGATGAAGGCCCTGCGAACTCAGTACCAGGAGGCTTGTGACAAGCTCTCCTCACTGGCCAGGGATAGCCAGCGGCCAGGCGCTCACGGGGAGAGTGCGGTCACAGGGAGATGGCTGGGAGGGGAGCCTACCATGGAGCCGGACACTCCCGGGACTGAGAGTCAGGGGACGGACAGGGGGCATGCGCCGCTGAAGACAAATAAGGGGGAAGAGGTGGCAGTCGGGGAGAAAGGCATGGCAGAGGCATACCCGCGGAGCGTGGTGATCGAGGGGAAAGGGAAGGAGGAGAGCCATGCTGGGAGGGAGCCACACAATAGGGCAGCTATGGTGGAGAGGTCCAGGTGAATGGGGCTTCCCGGCCACTTGAGTAGCATAAAGGCTACATGCAAGCTGGCTTTCTAGTGCCCAGCACAGTGCTGTAATTTCAGTGACTCAAACTTTTATTTAAAAAAAAAATAAAAAAAAATGTTATGCTGACTTTGGCAACGTCTGATGTAGAAGGACTGTGTACATGTTGTGCTAATTTTAAGTACATTCCATTATTCCACAGGAGTCTGTCCAGACTTTCTCTGTCATCTGATTCCCCTGTTGCAGTCAATGGTACCTCCCAACCTATCGCTGTAATAGCAGGGTCTCTTAGCAAGGTAATGTTTCTCAGCAATTCTGCTGGCATTAGTGAGCCTAAATACACTCTTGATGTGCTTTAGTGCTGCTAACGTGTTTGGTAGGACAAAGCGACTTCCTCCTCCGGTGTGTTACTATGCCTAAATAGAAACCACAAAGTCAAGCTTCACACAAATACATTTTGATGTTGGGAATGATAAGTGAAGACCCTGCCAATGCAGTCTTCATAAGCAATTCAGGGTGGTTGCTGTTATCCCTCCTCACACAAACACTTTGTAATGACACAGAAGTGTAGTGATTTCTTCATGTACATCTTTAGCCGAACGACAAACATAAATAATTCATTCAGCCCAGCCATGAATTGCGAAGCTGTACATCACAGCTTTAAGATCTGAATGTCGGTAATGGTGCTTTTGTAATGCAGTAAGTATGTGGAGCACGCTTTGATGAAGTACCCCAATACCCCTCCGCAAATCATGTTGACGTAATATCTTGAATATCCACTCGGTTTGCCAACCCTCATTATATTACCTTTCTGCCTTTCCCTCTCTCCGTTCTGTCATTTTTGTGAAGTAAAATAGCAATTGTTTACATCCAGCTATGCTGTAATTAACAAGATCAGTGGTCTTTTTGTCTTTACAAACCTTTTATATCGATGATCACTTTTTTTAAAAAAAAAAAAAAAAAAAAAACTTCCACGTGGATGTGACTCCACATCATCGTTACAGCTGTTCCCTCGTAATGCAGCAGGGACTTCACTCTGGTTGTCTTGGTTTCATAATTACTTTGCGATCAAGGTCAGAGAGGTCATGGTTCTCCTGTTTCCCTGACCAGAAGCGCTCTTGTGGTGTTCGGTGGTGTCTCCAGCAGGGGGAGACAAAGCACACGCCGGGAAATTCCGCCTTGACTGACGGTGTTACCCTGGGGACAACACGTGCTAACGTTTTGCTGCTGAGATCAGTTCTCTTTGTACTGTAATCTTGCGTGCAGACGTCGCTATTGGAAATAGCTTGTGATTACTTACTCGAGCAACATAGGCATCTCTGGTGCTAAATGCTAGCACAGGACTGCCTGTATGCGTTGAAGTATTGGGACAATGATTTTAATGAGCTATGTCATCTGCTCGTTACCCTGGAAAAGATTAAAATGGTTGAGCTTGGATTGTACTTGTTGGGTCGTCACCACTAAGGGCATGAATTTCTTTACATGCATGATTGAATGGCTTTAATTAATCAAGGGCTCAGCTGGAGTTAAAACGATTGTTCAAAGGGTGTTTTTTTGTTGATGATGTCTAATACTGCGGTCTAGGTGCTAGCTACAGTTTCTCTCCCTGTGTCTTTCCAGAACCCACACCCAGGCCATGGAAAGAAGGTGGAGCAGGCCCTGGAGCGGCAGCCCGGCTGGGCTGGTGCGAGTATGGGTGGGTCAGGGTGTGGGGGTTGGAGGAAACAATCAGAGGCAGCTGCAGAACAGCTGGAGTGTCAACACAGGCTCCTCAATCCCGGCTCTTAGTGTCTCTGTATATTTGTAGATTTACGTTTCCTAAATGCTCTTTCCTCTAAGGGTCCGAATTTATGGTTCTATTTGTGTGTCTGAGACAGGTAGACGGGAGGTGACTGCTGCCAGCCATCAAAATGTAGCCCCCAGTGACCTTCCACCAACAGGAAGTAAAGTCAGGTACCTGTTTCACCGCTAGCCCGTGTCTCCTAGGAACCTTTCTACCAAACAGCATCACTGGTAAAACGGTATCTTCTGTGAACTTGCTTTATACCGCCGTTTTCCTTTTTGAGGTCAGTGTTGTATAACAGTGTGGCCCTACTGCAGCGTTGTACCATCACAACTTCCTTATTTTGGCCAATGGCGGTGATTCAAACGGGAATGCAGCAATGAGGCCGTCACGTCTTCCCTGTCTTCTTTCCCGGTCCATACCTCTGTCTGTTTCAGGCCTCAGGATGGATTTAGCACGCTGCTACGTCAACACGGGGGGTCGAAGAGGAACTCCCTCCTGCGCTGGTGTCAGAGTCGCACGCAGGGGTACAAGGTGATTGGATGGAAGGTTCTGAGGGTTATGATTGGCTATGGTATTCGGGTAACATGAACGTGGGCTGTTCTAAGCATTTGGTTTGCCTGTAATCTTGGCCATGTGTCTAACCCTCCGCTTCCCCTCACAGAACATTGACATCACCAACTTCAGCAGCAGTTGGGCGGATGGCCTGGCGTTGTGTGCCGTGTACCACACCTACCTGCCATCCCACATCCCGTACGGCAGCCTGAAACCAGACAGCAAGGTGAGAGCGAGGCACGCGTGCGTCGGTGCTGGAAGCGTGCCACGGCGGACGAGGCAGGGGTGACGGTGCCTTTTTATTTCCACAGAGGGAGAACCTGGACCTGGCTTTTAAAACTGGGGAGAGTGTGGGAATCAAAGCTTCCTTGGTGAGACGTTCTTGAGCTTCGCTAATACGTTTACAGATCCACGTTTTCAGAGCTACGTTGCATTTAAAATGGACCAAGGTCAACTGTCGGAAGTGTTTACATAGTCACTTGACAAGAGGTTAAGTGGTTCAGAAGAACCAGACTAAGTTACAAACTACCTCCTTTCTTAGCATTGATACTAATCATTTGTTTCTTAGCATTGTGGGTAATTTGGAGGCTATTGGTAAAATCTTCATAAATTGTGGTAAATGCCTGAACTAAATGCTGTACTTTATGGTATTTCCTCCCCCTGCCCCCGAAAGACTGTGGAGGAGATGCTGAAGGAAGGCGGCCCAGACTGGCAGAAGGTTCTGGGCTACATAGAAAGCATTTACCGCCACTTTGAGATGTGAAGCTGGACGTTCTATTCCAGGATCTTCAACATTTCAAACTGCTGTTTATTTATTGCTGTCAAAGGAATATTTTGCTCGAGAGAATAACCCAAAATGATGCTTACCCTCGTGGTGGCATGATGGTATGGTCTTTAGCCATTGTGCCATGGATGGACACAGGACCCGGCTTGAGACTGAAGGCTGAGTGAGGCTGGGAGTCTCGACCGTAAGGCGAAGGAAACTCCTACCAACAGTGTGTGCGCATCGTCTTAGTGGCTTGTGTGTGTAGAGATTGTTACACACTAATAGGTCATAATCAAAATTCGCAGTCACAGTTTGCATGGGTCTTGGACTAAAGCACAGTTTTGCATAATGCTGTTTGTTTGTATAATGGCCAGGCTTGTGCCTGTGTGTATGTCAGGAAGCACAGCTGAAGTTTCCCTACGTGGACAGCCAAACATTCAACTGTCTAAAACTCTTCTGGTTGACCTCTGAGCGTTCACGTTGCCGCCTTGTTCTGTAGAAGGCCAGCGATGCCAGACACTGGCTCTGTATCCCTGGCATGTGATGTGTTTTGTGAAAGGCTACAGTTAGGATGTCGTTTTGCTATTCATGCTCTCTAGTTTATACTGCATGTGGGGGGTTTTTGAAAAACAAAGAAATTCAGTTTCCTTTTTGAGCTTGGAGAACATTCTGGTAAAATGTCTTTATAGTCTATGCAGAAGCAGCTTATACTAACCAGGGTTTTGGGTTTGTGTCAGGGTAATTCAGCACTGTTTGTACACAACCTTTAAGGCTATGCGGCTCGTTGGGGGCACACATCTTTGGCTGTTACTGAGAGAACTGAGTCCTGGCAGAGTGGCAGCCGGCAACCTCCTTTCCATTGGATTTCCTCTACTGCAGTCCTGGAGTACCCTGTAAATATGCACTTTTTTTTTTTTACATGCACTTTTGTACAAGTGGAATTTAAAGGAAATGGCGCGGATAGTAAAAGGGTAAGCGGACTCATACCGCCATAGCCAGCCTGAGCATTTTAACGGCTTGGGAGAATGACCAGAGGTGTCTTGAGGTATGGCCACCCCTCCAATCAGTGTTCCTTCAGGAGAGGCCTCAATCTAGGCCTCTTAAATGAGTATTTTATACTAAAATTGTGCCTAAATGCAGTTTTGGGTTTGGAGCCTGTAGCCAAAGATTTACATTAAAATAAAGTTTTTGCTGATAGGAGCTGAGACTTCATTCTGTGCTTCACCCCACCCCTTAATGCAGAAACTGGTACGAGAACCACAGCCTATCTTGTGCACTCAGTTTTTATAAAAGCTTCAGGTGCTCACTCCCCACTCAGCAGAGGTAAACATTCACATCACAGGGGAGATGAGGGGAAATAAGAGAGGTTTGATTTGGTGGAAATGCATCAGTGCTTCCTCATCAATACGGAAGTTTTGGGACACAGCAAATAGTTTGTTTCGTATAGAAGACCAAATGCTCTGACTGCCAGAAGTCAACATCAAACTGCTATAAGCTAATTCTAATATCCATTTTCTAAATCGCTTATCTATCAGGGTCACGGGGAAGCTGGAGCCGATCCCAGCTGACTTTGGGCAAAAAGCAGGGCACACCCTAGGCAGGTCGCCAGTCCACCACAACTAATAATAATAATGGTCGATGGAAGATCGTGTTGTCCCACACAAGGAACTTCTTAATAGGCTGCACATTCTCTGGTCCTCTGACCCTCTCTTTGGCTACTACCATGTTTGTAGTGTTGGTGGATGCTGGTGATCTGTCTGGCTGTTAACCTCTCCATCTTTCTGAGCTTCAGAGTGCTCCTGGACTGACTGCTCTGCAGATTACTAGCCATCTTCATCCTGCTCCTGACTAAGTAGTTCTTCAGTCAGATCATCACACTACACTGCTGCCTCTGGGTACTGCGTCTGTGGTCCATCCTGAGACATTTTTCGTGTTGCAGAACAGCTTGGTGGTGTCTCAGTGACTCGCTGCTAATTAACCAGACATGAGTCAGCCTGGATTGGCTCTACATTTGTGTGTAACATTACACAATGGCAAACATCTGGCTTTTTAATTGCCATTTATTAAGAAAACGTTGAAACAGTGGGTCCAAAAGGAAACTGCACATGCTAAAATCATATTAATAAACAAAAAGCACACACGGCTGAGACTCAACACATTTGCAACCAGAAGCCATCAGTGTACGGTTTTGAGTGTTTTGGCAAGAACTCAGAAGCTGAGGTATAACAGAAGATATAGTTTACAAAGTAAAAGCATGGCAGGTAATGCTGGCTATTTGTTAAAGAATGGAAATGTGTAGACTGATACTGCCCCCTACTGGGTGGAGGGACAACAGTTCATATATGTAGTGTTTTTATGCAAACCTCCTCAAAGCAACTAGACTGGATAGCAACAGTGGCTAATGGGGCCTTAAAGCCTTTCAGTATCATCTTGCTCTTGAAATACTTCATTTCAGCTCCTCATAAATAAGCAATTAAGACTAAAACAAAAACTTGCACAGAATTGTGGAATGAAGCTCTTCAAACACAAAGTGACAAAATACATGCGATACCATAAGTAAGGCATGCAACTGTAAGTCTATGATGCTGTAACTCCTCCCCCAACCGGTGGAACTGACAATGGAGGCAACAGAAGAGACTTAAGTTTGACTGACATGGCAGCAATCTCTGGGTCTTGGGTTTCATACATCTTCACCAGGCGGGCAAATTTGAGAACACCTAAAAAAAAAAAAACAATGATGTCTGAGAATGTCACAGACGTGTGGTGGTTTGTATGGATCAGCATGCTCCTCTTTTTCTAGGTTTCTACATCTGTTCTCATGCTTTTCCTGTCTTTTGAAGACTCTGATTCACACCATCTATGTCTTGTATACTGGCACCACATTTGTTCAAAATCTCCCGGAATGACAGGATTCAGACTGAAACCCTGCCAACGGGCTATCTGGAGCTGCTTACCCTCCCCCTCATTATTGAAGCCGTAGGCCTTGATGACCTCCTGCTGGATCTGCGTGGCTACAGGCAGCACGAGCTGCAGCATCTTGCCCATGTCGTTGCAGGCGCTCTCCCTGGCCTCCTCCATCCGGGCCGCGTTCTCCGGCAGGGCGAAAGCCTGGATCACTTCGCTCAGCACCACTGAAACGCGGACGGGAAAGACCACGTCAGAGTTGCAGGTGAGCACTCAAAATACACAACCAACACAGCGTCTGGGGGTGTGTCTGGCACGGGAGTTACACAATACCACAGAAGGACAGTGAAGCACAAACATAATGAATATGAAGGATATACTCTTTGGGGGGAATATGTATGGAGAGACAAACAGTGTCAGGCTGTGGAGGTTTACGCATCTCACCTCTAGCCTGTTCCACCGTCAAGATGGGCTGCTGGGCAGGAGCAGATGCCATGGTAACCACCTGTGGGGGGCGTACGAGATGAGAAGGCACTGGAAACACTCCCAAGTTCCCCAGTGAGCAAGGAACAAGACTTCATTTTAAATCCTGTAGTATGGTATTGGTCAACTCTAACATAAAATGCAGCCAAGTATAAAGGTTGGGTTGCACAGCTCAATTTATTTAGATATTAACAAGCATCAAGCAAGCCAAAAAAAAAATACATTAGAGTCAAAACATTACCACACTTTAGCCAGCTGATGAATGAGAAGAGCTGTACGTAGATCGGGCGGTGTGTATCCTTCAGACACACACACACACACACAGGTGTGTGTTGTCGATATGAAAGAACACAACAACACACACACACACCCAAAGCGCGATCGACGCCGGGAAGAAACAGTTCCGCCCCCGCCGGCTGCACCAGGAACGGATCGGTTCGTTATCTTGTACTGGCTTCGCTGTGAAACGGGCGGAGAGGCGCCGATCCCAGATCAGTCGTTAAGAGGGGGCGAATGAAACAGACGTATACCATAGAGAGCGAGGGCGGTGAGCTAAGAAGCGCGGTTTCTGCTTTGCTGCCACCTAGCGACGGCGGAACATGCGTGACCCATACATTATTGTTAACATTAAAAGTTTTATTTTTTAGTTGCGTTGATCTCAGAGTCTGGGTATATTTAAATGAAAATACTTCAACCGAAAATGTGAATAAAAAATTTCCCACAAATGTATTTAGGCATGTTCTAGACTGGATTGGTATGTCAGCAAGTCCTCTAGAGCTCTGTGAAGCTATACTAATGTTAATTAGGACAAATGGCATAACGCTTTTTTTTTTTTTTTTAATTGCTTTGGTAAAATAAATGTTTCTGTATGCAAAAGCCCCTGATCTGGACTTGTGGGTATAGAGTAGCTAGCAGTCGACCAAGAAGTATGTAACACTCATTTTAAAAGAAATGAGTGTATTGGAGTGTGAAATCAAAAAAGTCACATTGTGTCATACTTTCTGACCAACTCATTTATTCTTGTATTATGTCTTTAATGGCGCTACACAAGGCATACTACATTATGTATAGGTTAACAGTTTTGCTTTGTGTTATGCTTGGACAGATTGCAGAGAAGGTAAATATCCTACTTGCCTCTGAGCTTAGCTAACATTATGACACCTGACTTGTCTCATTTGCCATTCGTCTGAAAGCTGTGTTTGTTTTCAGTTCTTGTTCCTATATAACATCCCAGCTCCATGATGACGTTATCCTTGATAGTCCCCCGACTCCAGCTCGTTGTCATCTTCAGTTTCCTCTGTGTCGTCATAGTAATAATCCTCCTCAGGATAACCACTCTGCACCCGCACCACTGACATTAATTAAGACAGAAGAAGAGGGAAAAATCAGCAAAGGTCCACACCTGGCTATAAAAAACACTGGTATCGATGGGATTTCATGCACATATGTGCCGTGTAGAAAACTGGGGTTCACAAGCTGGATGGTGATTCACTGAATGATTAGCTGTGAATATGTTTCCTATCCGCTATCCTACCATCTGAGGCTGTAGCAGATTTCAGCCAATCACATGATCTCAAGGCAATAGGTTTTTTCCTCCCTCACCCTGCCTGAGCACGGTGAGGCGAGCTGAAGCCGACGTCGCCCCCAGAGCATTTCGGGAGACGCAGAAGTAGACGCCGGCATCGGTGGGCCGCAGGCCCTGAATATGCAGCCAGGTGGAGACTGTGTGCTTCTGAGGACCCCCACGAGCCTGGGGAGATGAGAGGGAGGGAGTCTGGGCATGATAGAAGAAGCCGTTTAGGATTTACCCACACATCCTGACCTCCTGTTTACGGTGGCTAGTAACATGCAGTTCAGTTATAATATAGAATGTTTCTAGACAGCTGTTCACTTCAAATAATTCTCTAGTGTTTTTGAAGGGGTACAGTTTTAATCTAGTTCTAGCTTTTTTTGGTTTTAATTGTATTTCTGCTGCTTGAGGCTTTGTCTGAATTTGTTTCCTTACACTTACAGTCATGCACTTAACAATTACAGGCATACTGCATTATGCTTAACTTGTTTACAAGGTGCACACAGGGTATTGTATACATGAAGAAAGGCAGTCAAAAACTTTTCCACTCTTGGCATACTTGTGTGTGTGTATATAGACCTCTAGGTCATATAAATGTGGTTTACATGAACACAGCCATCTTCATGGTGTAAAGAGAGCTTTAGTTGTAAAATTTGAGCCAGTCAAAGTCTCTGTGAAGTCATCAGACCTGGACAGAGATGTGAGGATCATCTCCAGGCAGGTAGTCATTGGTACCCTTCTTCCTCCAACTCAAGTGAGGCCAAGGGAAGGCGGTCACTTCGCAGCTGAATATTATGTCATTTCCTGTGTAGTTTGTTAGGTCTCTCGGGGCACGGGAGATGCGTGGAGCTGAAGGAGACGGAGGTGGCAAAGAGTACGGTAGTTCAAATAAAATTTTTGACACATTAAACAACACTGTGAACAAATACATTATGGTATTGGATGAAATAAAAAAAAAAAATTACAGTTTTCTTTACCAGTATAGCACGGTCCTTGTCCAGCCAGCTGCAGGATGATGTCTGCCTGGCTTGCGGCTTCTCTCAGCTGGCACAGGTTGGGGTAGGTACGTCCATCAGAACCGCAAACGGAACCCGATGCCTGGCAGATGCACTTAGGCTCTGAATCTCCCACGTCACGTCCCCTTTGGCAGTGGAGCCCCTCCCCACAGCGACCGTAGACGTCCTGAGCCCTGTCCGGGTCACACAGCTGCCCCTCTACATTGCCACACTGCAGGCAGCATCCACAGCTGTCAGGCACCAGCCCTGCAGGGCAGTTGGTGGGTGCCGGTGGGCATTGCCACCCCTTACACTCACCGCATTTCCCATCCCACCACAGTCTCATCGAGCCCTGGTGCTCGGGTGGAGGTGCCAGGCACAGGTGGACGAATAAACAGACGCATGCATGCAGATGCAGCCGGGCTCTCAGGCGCAGCATATCCAGAATTACACACCAACACGTGGTCAGAACTGCACCTCCTCACACACCTTCACCCTTGGTCCCAAATACTCTGTCCGAGTAGACGCAGAGGACCCCGTCAAGTCACAAGCACTGGAACTTGCTGGTACTCAAATACCAGAGAGAAAGACTGATAGAAAGACCACAGACGGATAGCAGATCTTCTCTAGTCTGCTTCTCCAAAAAGCACGCAGAAATCCAAAGATTAGTAAGAGAGAATCCTGAAGTTGGAGTAGCACCTGGTCTGATCTTTGGGCTTGACTCTGAGAGAGCGTTGCTCCTTGATTTCTTCTTTCCTACCTGAGATGCTAATCTTCCCTTTGATCTCCTTTTACCTCCTGAATATCCTTTTATGCATTCCTATACCTCTCTTTCCTGCTTCTGCCACTCTCCCTATCCACCGCTATCCTTTTCTTATTGCCGCTTCTCTCTTCCACACAGGGATGCGTAAAGTGCCACGACCCTCCTCTACCATCCATTCATCCTAGGCCAGTGTTGACTTGTCACACTGCAATCAAAAGTGGCACTGGAACTAAAAAATGCAGGACCTGCTCACACTCACGGGATACACGGTTTACTAAAATACAAACAGCAGGCTAACTTATCTGATGCAAACTTTCAGAACTTTACATCCCATTTAATGTAAACATGCTGAAGCCTTTCTAAAAATATATATGTTATAAACTCTGGCATATATAACTTCAGCTAATACTGTTAAACTTTTTTCTCCAAAACAATATGGATTCTAAGACAGAACTGTGAAATGCCAGCTCTTAGCACCGATTCATGTCCAGGCTTCTCGGCGCTAATGTGTTTGTGCACAGGATCATATTCTATACATTTTAAAATATATAAAATTATACAGAATGTATAAAATTTCAATTAATATTAAAATATTCCTGAAACAAAATTTTGGAGAATGTCCTCTACAGAGATACAGAATGCATGCAAACATGCAATGTGGTATTTAAAAAAACATTATGGAAGATAACTGCCTTAAATTGCATGAAATGCATTTAACACATGCTTTTCTCCAACGTGATGTACAAGTGAAAATAGCTGCAGGTCAGAGAGCCGGGTCAACCAGGGTGCCCGGGGCAGCTGGCACTTAGAGCCCAACCATGATATGATCACTCTACTGGCCACAGGATTTGAACCCGTGCATTTTGGGCTCAAGGACAGATTCCTAACCCATTGAACAAATGCAACTGGATAAATACTTTTACAGTATTTATTTATTTATTTATTGTCCGTCATTTGAGATATTTAACTGATGTGACTAACTTAAAATACAAAATCTGGAACAGCACAGCAAGAGACTGGCATATACAGGTATGGCAGGTTGACGTCTTAAGATGGAAGGAAGAACAGAAAGAAAGTAACACGCGGTGCTGCTCAGTCATCAACAGACTAACAAACACATCTGACCCTAACGACCACTAAGTTCTCATACGAAGTTCGCAAGGGGAAAAAAAGGCGTTTCTGTTAATATCTATTTTGGTCCTCTCCGGTTTCCGTAGCGGTCCTCTTCTTTAATTCTTCCGGGTGAAACCACGCCAATGCTATTCTCCGTGGGTCACTCGGGCTAACGACATCCACGGATATTCCGGGCGATATCGACGTCCCCATGCTGCTGAGCAGGGTCGCAGGGATTCGCTTTAGCCTCCCGAAATGGGGCTCTGTCGCTCGGAGGAGTCTCTTTCACCCCGGCCTGTACGGGCGGCTCTGTCGGTGTCAGAGTGCCGGCACGGCTCAGCCTCCGGGCACTGAGAGCCGTAGGAGGTATAATGGCACCGTGCTGCCTCCCAAGACTGACTTTCCAATGAAACTGAGCGGTCAGGAACTCCTGGATCGGGAACTAGAGATACAGAAGGTAAATCGATGGAGGGGGGTTGGGTCTGTCAGCTGGCAGGAGTACGAGTACGAGTACGAGTACAAGTACAAGTACGAGGTACAAGTCCTGCATGGATGGCTGTGCCTCTGCGCCGGGGTGTTGCAGGGCTTTACAAACTTTGCTGTCCTTTAATATTTTGCTAGTTGTAGCGAGCTGTTTGTGAACCAGGAGCTGCCACCCATCATGGTCCTGATGTTATGAGGATGAAGGCTGCCACACCTGTGGAGGGTTTCGTTGCCACCCCCCATTATGGTGCGTGTGTGTGTGTATAACAGAGATTTGTGTCTTTGCAGTTGTGCGGCTTCTCAGAGCTGTACGCATGGCAGAGAGGTCGTAAGGCCAAAAGGGAGTTCTGTCTTCATGATGGTCCTCCTTACGCCAACGGAGACCCCCACGTGGGGCACGCCCTGAATAAGGTACCCGTCCACGTCTCGGCCTACAGAGGGCAGCTTGTGTTTCTGCCATAGCTGAAGATCATAAGGCACGCCGTGGTTTTCAGATCCTCAAAGACATTCGCAATCGATTTGAGATGCTGCGTGGGAGGCGCGTTCACTACGTGCCAGGCTGGGACTGCCACGGCCTGCCCATCGAACTGAAGGCTCTTGGAGACCTGGGCACCGAGGGCTTGACGCCTCTCCAGATCAGACAGAAAGGTCGGGAGAGCTAAGGCTAGAGGAGGCTGCAGATTCTGTGTAGTGGATGGGGGACAAACCGATATGCAATTGTGGGGGGCGTCAGTAATTACAGGCCTGTCTGTTTTCCCGCTCAGCCCGGGAGTTTGCTGAGGGGGCGATTTCTCGGCAGCGTGCAGCCTTCCAGCGCTGGGGCGTGATGGCAGATTGGAGCCACTGCTACTACACTTTTGACGGGCAGTACGAGGCCAGCCAACTGCGGGTCTTTCAGGAGATGCACAGCAAGGTACAGATATCTTGGGGTATTCTCGCTCTCCTCGTTAGTTGGGCCAAGTCTGGTAACTTAAGCCTGTTGTCTCCAACAGGGCTTGATCTACAGGGACTACAAGCCGGTGTTCTGGTCTCCATCTTCGAGGTGATTATTCATTCTGTATTTATGAATATTGAGTTTATTAGACACATTCCGTCCAGACCAATGTGCTCTTACACTGGGGCTGGTCTGTCAGGATATATGACAAAAGCTGTTCAGTTCCTTTGTCTTTTCTCTCTCCTGCTCTCTGTCTGGTGTAGGACTGCCCTGGCTGAGGCCGAGCTTGAGTACAACACACAGCACACGAGTCGGGCCATATATGCCACCTTCCCAGTGAAGACCCCACCCCCAAAGCTGGCTTCCTGTGCAGGTGGGATGTCTTCCTGAGCACTGCCTCATGTTATAGGCCCGTTCAGTACCTTCAGCCCCAGATTTTCACCCATTGGGTTCCCCTCTCTAAAAACCCAGAGGACTGGAGCCGTGTAGCCGTACTGGTGTGGACCACGCAACCGTGGACCCTGCCAGCCAATCAGGCTGTCTGCTTCATGCCCAACATGCCGTGAGTCTCCAGGGACTTCATGCTGACAGGATACATTGGAGACACTTTTTAAATCATGCTTGAATGGCAAACAGTTTATAGGGTTTTATACCGTTATCCAGTAGCATTTGGAAATGGTAAACGTATGTTTTTCAAGGTACTCTCTGGTGAGGAGAGCCAATAGTGCACAGCTCCTCCTGGTGGCCACTGAGTGCATTGACAGACTTGCAGCCTCTCTGGGCACACAGCTGGACACAGTCAGCACCTTCACAGGTAACCTGGTTCTCCAGCGTGTCGTTGTGAAAAGTCACACTTTGCCAAGATAACACTGGCTACTGTCCGCAGGGTCTGAACTCAATGGCGGGGTTTGCCAGCATCCCACAATTCCCAGTAAAGAGGTGCCGCTATTCCCGGCTAATCACGTGACCATGGGCAAAGGCACCGGACTGGTCCACACTGCGCCCGCCCATGGAATGGAGGACTTTGGCGTGGCCTCACACTTCAGTCTCCCTGTGGTGAGTATTCTGTCTGTCTGCAGCCTCCTTCTGAGACAGTGTTGAGTGTTTGTGTTTTTGTAACAGCTGGGACTGACGAGGCAGACGGTTTTTCTTCCTGTTGCCCATAATACCCATACCTCACTCGCTCTTTATTCAATTCAATTTTATTTATATAGCGCTTTTAACACGGAGCGCGGTCACAAAGCGCTTTACATAGTCCCGGGCC
>JAACJT020000021.1:18076271-18092451 GCA_009936485.2 Gymnarchus niloticus | reverse complement strand
TTCTAGTCGGTCTAGGAGAATGTCATGGTCAATAGTATCGAATGCTGCACTGAGATCTAAAAGCACCAGCAATGAAAAACAACCACAATCTGAGGCCATGAGTTTATCCCCCCCCCCCCCCGTTTACTGTAGCTTTACCTGTTCCTTGCTCATTATTATTCCTTGAGTGTTCATGTAGTTTTCAGTACCCTGTCTTTAAATTACTGTGGCCTCTGTCGCTCTGCCTTTATGTTGCACGTTGGTCCCTCGGTGACCTTATCTCATGCCACTGTGTACTTGTATATGGATGGTATGACAGTAAAGTCCATTTGACTTGAGAGGTCCCTTTAAATGTTTAAACTGCCCTTTCTGGCTGCCCCTTCCCCAAGGAATGCCTGGTGGATGAGGATGGGAACTTCACAGAGCTGGCTGGTCCAGAGCTTCATGGCCAAGCGGTACTTGTGCAAGGATCAGACACGGGTGAGTGACGGGGAGTCCACGTCTGTCCTTCAGCGTGACGACGATAACCACGCCCTTTCTGCTTGCTGTAATGCCGTGCGTTGGGTTGCTCTGCAGTCATCTCCATGCTGAAGGCTGCGGGTGCCCTGGTCAAGGAGGAGCCATGTGTCCACAGCTACCCTTATGACTGGAGGGCCAGGCAGCCTGTGATCATCCGGCCCAGCAAGCAGTGGTTCATCAACACGGCGTCCCTGAAGGATAAGGCTAAGGTTGGGATGAGTGTTGCGTGCGTGCGTGCATGCGTGCGTCTGTCTGCGTGTGTGAGGTCATTCCAGATGTCTTGAATTTGGTTAGTGATGAACAAAACCTGCTTTGATGTACTCTATCATTGAGGCGAGCTGCTTTTTCCTGTGAGGACCTTTGACCTGTGTGCCAGCATTCGTATTCCTGGCCTCAGTGGTATTGAGTCCACCTACCATGCTTTTCTGACATAAAAATTGACCAGTCACAGACCAATGTTTGATCATGGAGGACTGGTTCTTTATAGCAGTTTTGAGAAGGAATGGCATATACAGTATGAGAAACACCGCCAACTGTGTCAGGGTTCATGGTGAGGTCAGAAAAAGGAGGGTGCCTGATTGTGTGTGTATGCAGGACATACTGCAGAAAATCCACGTGATCCCGGAATCAGCACGGGGCAGCCTGCTGGCTATGCTGGATAGACGGACCTACTGGTGTATCTCCCGTCAGCGCAGCTGGGGGGTCCCCATCCCCGTTTTCTACAACAAGGAGACGGGCGAGCCGCTCATCAACAGGTACCACCTGAATTTCCCCTCCAGCTTTAGTGGTGGCCGTGCTCTAATCCCCGATTGGCTCTTGCCTCTGATTGGCAGATATACTGTGTCCCACGTGGCCGGGCTCTTCGCCGAGAAAGGTAGCAGCTGCTGGTGGGAGCTGCCACTGGACTCTCTGCTGCCCCAGGAAGTGCTCAAGAAGGTGAGCAGGGGCCACTGTTGGGTATCGTAGTAATTATGCGTACTCGTATGTCTTCCTGCATGCCTTATGTTGTTGCTTACAACCCTAATGGGGGTGTCTGTATCAGAGTAAGGCTGGTGCAGTGACAGACTATGAACGGGGAGAGGATGTCCTAGACATCTGGTTCGACAGCGGTGCATCTTGGGCAGCTGTACTTCCAGGTGGGTCTCGTTTGCTTGGCGCCCCCTTGTGTCTCATTCCAGAATAGCCGTGTTTGTTCATTGTCAGGTTTTAGCACTCGTTGTCATGGCAGTGGTATCATCAGTAAGTTAGTTTTTTTTTAATGTTTTGAGCCAGCTTGAAGCTTGTCAATATAGAAAAGGCAGATGACGTATCGATGTTGCTGTTTCAATGGGATCCACAAGGTATACATGTACCATGTAGCCAGAGGTTGACATAAGTGGTATGCATCCGTGGCAAAAAGTTTTGTTGTAGTTTATATTATGGAAGTGGAAAACAGTTTAAATTTGTCTGAGTACCAGGCTCGTTCATATGGGTACTCATTGGAGTACTCGTGGTAAACGGCGTCAATTCCTGGATATAACTTGCCTGTTCTGGGGAGGCAGCTACTATCGCCTGCTTGCGCTGGTGTTTCCGTTTGACCAGAAAACACAAAAATGAGTCCTCCCTTCATTCTTTGTCATTCATCTCTCAGAGTCTGACCCCCGCGCAGATGTGTACGTGGAGGGGAAAGACCAGTTAGGAGGCTGGTTCCAGTCCTCCCTGCTCACCAGTGTTGCTGTACGCAACAAGGCCCCCTACAGGTGGGATTGTAGAATTGCACAAGTCTTGGAAGCGTTTTGTGGTTACTGTCCTTTATGTTGGTCATTTGTGAGGTGAGGAAGTTCTCACTGCTGCTCCTTTGTCAGGTCACTGGTAGTGCATGGCTTTGCAGTGAGTGAGAAAGGGGAGAAGATGTCAAAGTCTCTGGGAAACGTGGTGGACCCTGATGTCATCATCAATGGGGGAAAGGTCAGAGGTCGTGAGATGCAGGTGGCCACTTAGACATCTGTAATGTGTCCGCGTGAAAGTGCAGTTTAACAAACCAAGGAGCGCGTTTAATGCTTACTCTCCCTTGTTTATATTTTGGTTTTTCACCACCCTCGTGTCACAGGACCCCTCAGCCTCGGCACCGTACGGGGCGGACGTGCTGCGTTGGTGGGTGGCCGAGTCCAATGTCTTCTCTGAAGTTCAGATTGGGCCCACCGTGCTCAACTCTGCGCAAGAGAGCATCCGCAAGGTCGGTCTGTTTCACCTGGCGGGTTAATCGTCATAGTACCTGCCCCAGTCAGGTATTCACATTTAGGAGGGATGGGAAAGCTTAGCAGGAGGTGGAGTCCTGGAAAGGCCTGTCACCACACCCTCCCCACCCTGTCTTTGTGCAGCTGAGAAACACACTGCGGTTTCTGCTGGGGAACCTGCATGGTTTTGACCCTCGCACCCAGGCCGTGGACCCCAAGGATATGCACTACGTGGACCAGTACCTACTGCACCTCCTGCGTGAGTTCGGCATCAAGGTACCCCAGCCTGCCCCGCTCAAAAAAATGTTTAGATCCTGAGCTTCAGCTCATCTTAGGATAGCTGCCTTCAAACAGGATTTCATTTATTTTTTAATAAAGGGTATTTCTCTGCCTTTAAGGTGACGGATGCCTACAGTGAGTTCGACGTAAGCAGGGTGATCAGACTCCTTCAGGGCTTCATCTCCAGGGACCTCTCCAGCTTCTATTTCAGCATCATCAAGGACCGGTACGTGTCTGTCCACTCCTGTCTCCCCACAGCTGCTCATGGGCCTAAACCTGATTCCCCTACCGCCATGTCTCCTAGGCTATACTGTGACCCAGAGGACTCCCTGGGCCGCCGGTCCTGTCAGACCGTGCTGGAGGAGATTCTAGATGGCGTGACCCGGGCCGTGGCACCCATCCTGCCTCACCTGGCGGAGGAGGTGTACCTGTATGCCCCAGGACACGATGGTATGGTTGGCCCGTGCCCCCCACATGCAACCGGATCGGTTTCGCATGCCATCCTGTCTAGCCGTGTGGTGATTGGAGCGGTGCTTGTGTTGCAGAGGGGGAGTCCCTGTTCCACAGCGGCTGGATGAAGAGCAGCTCCGTGTGGACGAAGCCGGGCCTCCAGGAGGCTGTGGAGGGAGCCTGTGTCATCAGAGACTCCTTCCTGTCCTCCATCCCAGGCCGCAACGCTGCTGCGTATGAGCTCATCATTGCCATTGAGCCTGGATTGCTCTTCGAGGTCATGGAGGTGAGGGCTGGATTACAGGGGCGTGTGTGCGTGCGTGGCCTGTCAATGAGGTGAAAGGTAACAGGAAGAACCCTGGGGGATGCTGGTGTGGGTAGCATGATGTTCAGACAGGAGTGGAATGAGGTACTTTAACTGAATTTTGCCAGTGTAAATATCCCACATAATAGCTTTTGCTCACGTAGTAATGTTTTTTTTTGTTCCTTGGCTCTTCCCATAGTCCCTCCAGGAGGAGCCCACCTCCACCCGCTCCCAGCTGACAGAGCTCATGATGGCCTCCCGCACGACCCTGCTCAGCTCTCTGCCCCGAGACTTGCCCTCGGATGCCCTGACCACCACCGGGAGTTTCCTCATAAACCTGGAGGGTAGGCTATGCTCTATACTGTGTAAGCTTGCATGCAAATAGATTCACCCCTGGCAAGCTGCTGCTTCCCTGGTTTGCCCACTAGGGGGTGCACACTTTAGACCACTATTTGTTTATTTGTAAACAAGTTAGCATCTGGTCCTGCACTATAGTAGTTCAGCCTAGCAGTACCTGTACTTTGCCTGCCTGTTTATCACAAAAGCATCTGCTGACCTGTATGAGCCATTTAACAGCTGTTAGGTCTGTTTCCCAAACCTGCTCCTCCCATAGTGGGCTTTAAGCTGCCTTCTCCCACTGTCCAGGTGGCCTCATCCGGGAGGAGAGCACCTACACTGTGGTGGCCGTACCCTGTTCCCTGTCCCCCTGCCCACGCTGTCGCCGCTACACAGCCGAGTCGCCAGAGTGCCCGTGTCCACGCTGCAGGACTGTCGTGGGGGGTCCAAACTGAACCCCCTGCTCCAGCGGCAGGAACCAATCAGTCCGAAGCGAGGACTACCCCCCCCACTGGCATCGTCAGCCTGCCTCTCTTCTGGCAGCCTGGTGGTGGTGCTATGGATGTACGTACATCGCTTCGTGCAAACTGAACTGTCTTCTGGACGAGTGACAGAGCTGCCATGGCTCAGGCTGCTGTAAGGATGACTGTAGGCAGTTATGCTGAGAGTTTGTTTTTGCCATCATGTATCAGTGTACATTTTAGGTCCTGCTTTGCCATGCTAATTTAATAAAATCAAGGGCCTGCATGGTTCTGTCCACACGCTTAAACTTTAGCAGCGTCTTACTCTATGTGACCGATCACGCAGGTAGGTACCGTCTGCCGAACGCTCTGTCCTGGTACCTGAGGCTCATGGTGACAGGTAGTGCTGCTGTTCCCTATGCCACAGTAACACTCCCACCAGCCACTGCATAGAGCCAGGGCTAAGATTTTAATCCTTTTTATTCTGTGTATTTGCATGGATCTACAGAATAGGAGGGCACACGCACGACTGTTACAGTACAGCATATAAATACCAAAAAATAGGAAACTTCTGTATAATACAAGTGCGAGCCGGGAGGAGTGGAGATCGAAGAAACCAGCAGCCCTGTTATACAAACCCTACAGGAAAGAGCAGGCTGGCCCATCTCGTACCCATCACCGCTGATGACCTCGCTCGCTCAGGCCTCAGGCCCCATAGCCTCGACAGCCTCCAGAAGGTGCAGTGCCAACATGTACTGGGCGTGGTTCTCGGGCAGGATCTCGATGACCCGGCTCACCATCCGGCTGGTGAGGGACAAGGGCACTGAAGGGCAGCTGAGATCGGTGGGGATCTGGCGGAAAGACAGAAGCACTCACTAGCTGGGTTACATCCATTCTGACAACATTACTGTACGAGTGAGTGATCCTCACCATGGCTTTCAACCAGGTGCACAGCGTGGGCGGCAGCCGGGCCAGCAGTTCCATACCGGGCCGCGTCTGTGCGTGGAGCAGGGCATAGGAAAGCCTCTGCCCTGTCAGCACCAGCAGCTGGGAGCCCAGGACCTCCTTGTCCTCCACCTCCAGCATCACCTGTGGGGATGGGGGGGGGCGACCAGGTCAGAGGCAGGGGGTCTACTGAGCTGGAGGACGAACGTGAGTGGGTCCCCGATCCATACCTCCTCTGCCCTCAAGTCCAGGCCATGACTGTAGAGCTCACACACCAGGTGTCGGCGCAGGATGTCAGGGTTCACCTGCAGCATGGGGGCCAGGTCCAAGCACAGCGAGGCCCACGAGTTATCTGGGGGCCCTGGGCACAGGGGTGCTGGCTCCGCCCCCTCCACCTGTGTCTTTACCCAGCCTGTCAGCACCTTCAGAAGGAACTGGGAGGCGGGGCCAGGAGATAGCAAATGTCACTGGTGATAAACTGTGCTAGCCAGACCCCAGCTCACGAGGACACCCTCACCTCTTGTCTCAGCGAGATCAGACTGGGGTCTATGTCCCCACTGGGCAGCAGCTGGATTGAGGTCAGGTCTTTGAAAAAGGCAGTCCTTGCCTGAGGAGGAGAAGGAAGGGGCAGTTATTTTAGCAGATGACATGTGCAAGATCTACTGTACCTCATTTTTAGTTTGCAACCAGATTGACTGCAATTGATGAAGGCATCTTTGCCTAACTGACAGTTTGAAGCCCTCTGAGGCTTTTTCTATTGGCTGGTGCATTCCGATCCATCCAATCAGAAGCATTCATGATGCAGCAGCCCACCCCTTCCAGAGCCTCACTATGCTGTTGAAGAGACTCAGGGGTTTGACGCGGATGCTGAAGGCCATGGCGGCATGGAGCAGCGAGGCCAGCAGGCACTGGTGCTGGACCAGGGGGTAGTGCACAGAACGCTGCTCCAGAGCCAGCTCAGCAATGGAGGCTGGGCCCTGCACCCCCATCCACACCTCCTCCACACACAACTCTGGAGGGGGCACCTCCTCTATCGCGGCGTCAGCCTGCGGACAGGAGATTGGGGGGGGGGGGGGGTGCTTCAGAATGGTGCACTGAGGACACTGACATGGTAGGGCAGTGGCAGAGTTAGCACTGTGCAATCACTAAGTGCAACTCCCCTCCTCCCCACAAGGGCATGCACTGTTTAGGAAGTATACGTACCTCCACCAGGGTCTGCAGCAGCTGTGTGCAGGAGCCTAGGAAAGATGTCATGGCGGCATCTCCCATCCCCACATCCTAGAAAAAGTGAGAGTGTAAATGTGTGTGAAGGCTTTTGTTCAGTGTGACCCAGACGTCAGGGTACAATAGCACAGCAGTTCAAGACAGTGTGATCAACACAAGCACACAAGTAATTTAAGGCCTAATGTGAGAATCATCCATTACAAAGCATGGCCTAAAAACAAGGGAAGTCAGTGGAGTTTATGTTCAGACATAACCAATCAATCACAAATCCCCAGGACACAGCTAGATTCTGAGAAACACCAAAGACTCACCCGGCGGCACAGCCTGTCCTTTGGTGCCTTTCCCACCTGCAGAGAACACAGGTCAGAGGTCAGGGAGTCCTCCGCTCACAGCATACGACCCTGGCCCTGCCCACATGCCTGCAGCCACGCCCACCTCTCACCTTCTCCATGAGGAAGGCTGCGGCGGAGAAGCGCTTGGTGATGAAGGTGCTCCACATCATGACGGCAATGCCTGGCAGACAGACAGAGAACACAACTGCACTTCATGACCGTATTGTGTGCAGACTCGGATACGAGCCCGGGGGCAGAGATACGTCTTTATTTAGCCAGGGGAGACGCACCCAACTGGATGTGAGGGTTGGTGACAAACTTCAGGTGCTCGACGGCCAGGCACAGGTTACGACCCTCCTGCAGAGAGACAGTGACACACACACACACACACACACACACACACACACACACACACACACACACACACACACACACACACACACTTAGGGGCCTCGGCTCCCACCGACACGACGGCGCATTTGACACTGTACAGGTCTTAAGTTACAAAGTCGTTACAGTAGACCGAGTTTGGTCAAAGTAAACATGCAGTGACAGACGGGGCATCTCACACATTAGGGTGCAGGAGCAGTGTGACTGCGTGTGTGAAAAAGGGACCAACTAACCTCTGGGTCCTTGTTCCACTGCACCACATATTCCCAGGAGCAGTGAGCGAACAGAATGTCGGGGGAGAGGGAGACTAGGAATCGCTGACACACGGAGACAAGCAGCTCTGAAACACACACACACACACACACACACACACACACACACACACACACACACAGCAAGCCTATCACAATCAGCTTTGTTTGGTTCTGTATCAATGAGCACTGACACTCCAGCTCTGAAATGAGTCAGAGAACTGTGACTCACTTCCATAGCAATGATCACCTCACAGAGGCACTGACATGTGATCGTGACCCCCGCCCACACGCTCACCGGTCGCTCTCCTGAATTCCGCATCCTCTGGACCCTTTCCGCCCTTGGAGGGGTTTCTCCGGGGTCCTGCCTCACCACTGGCCTGCAGGGTCTCCTTAAGGAGTGCCGGTTTCAGGTCCTGCCTGAACACCCACTTTGCCACGCTGTCGGCCACCCCACCTGGCCAGCAGAGGGCGACAGTCACAAAGAGATTATTCCGGAAAACCACAAAAAGGCAAGTTGGCTTCCAAAGAGCCCACTAGCGGGGGAAGCATTTGGCCAGAAGTCTCATACCTGGTTTGCTGATGCTGGCTTTACTTTTTGGTGTTTGGGGCCATAAACACAAAAGGAGTTTATTTACCATGCCCTACCTGTGCCACTCTCCAGCAGGGTCTTCACAGAACAGCGTGTCAGGGCGCCCCCTGCTGTCCCCCGAGGGCCTGGCAGGCACAGCAGCGTGTGCAGAGCCAGCAGGTCCTCCAGCTGCCGTACACACACTGCCCACTGCTCCAGCTCCAGGGACACAGCCTCCCAGTCTGACTGGAACTGGGAACGGGGCAAAGTGACAATGGATCAGGCCACTGCAACCCAGGGATAAGGGTTAAGTCTTAGAGGGTGAAACCCTAGGATCCCCACTCTATTCCTATGTTTACCACTCAGAGAAAAATATTCACGGTACCTTCTTCGCAACCAGGCCGGTGATGGAATTCTTGGCGGCTCTGTGGGAGACCAGAGCCACCAGCAGGGCGGCACCAGCACTGTCTGACTGAGCACAAGCGGTGCGGACCTGCTGCCACCATGGTGATACACACTGCAGGTCCCAGGAGTCCTCTACGGCTCCTGGGTGAAGTGTTTTCCCGATTATTATTGAAAAGCCGACGTAAACGTCACGAGTGTGTGATTCTGAACAGACCAGCACACGTACCCGTCATAGAGCTGAGAGCTGCTATCAGGGAGTGCAGGTGCCATACAGCCCGTTTGTTCTGCAGCACCTCCCTCTCTCTGTGGAGCCACACGTCAAGGAGCAGAGCCTGAGACGGGGAGACAGACAGATCACCACCACCATCATCATCACACCATCGATCCCACAGTGACGTACAGAAGAATCAGCATCGCAATGCAGCCAATGCATCGTTATCACCCCACCCCAGAATATCTTTCATAACGCAGTCAACTCCTACACGACACACCACCCCCCACCTTCTCTGACAGCTCACCAGCAGGTCCTGGGGGCTGATTCCACTATCCTGCAGCATCTCGCAGATCTTCTGCAGTGGGCTCTCTCCACAGAGGCAGCCCCAGAATAGAAAGCTCCCTGCAGGAAAAAAGGCGCTCATCGGCTCTGGCTGAGCAGCACTGTGTGTTGTTAAGTCAGCTAGACTGGTGCCCCAAGAGACACCACAGCAGGACCTACTCAATACTGGGACTAAATTAAAAGTTTCATTTTTTTTAAATAAACTCCCCTAACGCAAATGAGGATAAATATTAATATCTCTATACTTATTGGAGCTCTCTGGAGCTCTCTTTACACAGTGAAGATTTGGATGGGTTACCATCTTGTGGGAATGTGATCCAAAAATAAACATGGGGATCTGGTTTTGTTCCCATCTGATCTGTAAAATCTAACAGGAGGAATTAATGTCCCACAAATCCGAGTTAAAGAGGAAACGGAGACGTCATCCTACCCAGCTGTGTCCAGTCTGCGTCCTGGCTTCGGACCACCCGCAGTGAGCCCCCCTCAACCTCCAGCTGGGACAGGAAGCTCTGCACAGGGAACAGATCCTTGGGGTCCTGAGCAAAGGACACGGAGGGGCGGGATAGCAGATCCGTGTAGCGCTGCAGGATTGGCCCGACACGTGCCAGGTCCTCGTCAATCCCGCTGCACGTCGTCTGATAGGAAACAGGAATTCAGGTTGACGTTGGACAGAAAGTTACTGTTGCATTACACTTGTTTATTTAGCTGACACTTTTGACAAAAGTGACATACAAGTGAGGAAAGCCTGGGGTCAGAGAGCAGAGTTAGCTAGCATCGGTGCCACAGGCCATGGGATTTAAGCCCACAACCACCCAAACATGTGTCTCGATCCCTAACTTCCGGAGCTACACACCACCAACTAAAAGGTGTGACTGGTTAACACCCACAGAATTGGGGCTCATTGTCAGTGGGTTGGGGCCAAGCGATTGGGTGACAGTACCTGGGTGAGGGTGGAGTCTGTATCTGGGTCCACAGGAGGTGGGCAGGTGGCATGGAGGGACAAGATGTCAGTGTAGAGTTGCAGCAGTCTCAGCTGTGAGGAGCAGAGCTGCAGGAGGACCTCATCCACAGCCTCAGGTTCTGCAGCAGACACACACACACGAACACACACACACACACACGAACACTCCTCAACCTCTGGGCCTGAAAGACTAACACACAGTAGACACGATCCACGGTCCAAAATGAAAGATAGTACCTTGCTTCTTCAAGCTGTCCAATAAGGCTTGAGTTATGTTGATAAGACAAGGGACTGGAGCTCTCTTATTGGCCAGCAGAGTTTCTAGCGCCTGTCAAAACAGATGAACTGAATGGTCCGTTTTTACCTTCTCAAAAGGCAGCAGGCCACCCACACAGGTGCGTTAAATCACAGAGAACACTGTGGTATGTGTTTGTGAAGATAATACTGGATTAGCAGGCAGTCATTCACAAAAGCAGGCACTATTTACAAAAGGAGGAGTCCGAGTGTTTACGTTGCGTAGGTACTTCACGTGCTAAAACCCAGTCCCACCTGTTTCTTAATGGCAGGGTGTTTGATCTCCAGCAGGATGCTTAAGCCTTCGCTCTCCAGGACGGCTGCGAGAGAGGTCAAAGGTCAGGACTGCTTGTTTTCTGGTGGCCCCTCCCCTGAGTAGTCTTTGCCCCGCCCCACATGGCTCCACCCTCACCTAGCTCCACCTCTTTGTTCCTCAGCAGCGAGCAGAACTTCTTCAGCAGATGCATGTCCTTGGCCCGTTCGCTCTTCTTATCGCTGCCAGACACATGGAGGGACGTGCAGTCAGTGTGTATGCTCGGGGTGTGTGTGTGCGCGCGCGCTATATTGTGCCGCTCTGCGCTCCACGCACCTCAGGGCCAGGTGAAAGGGTACAGTGACCGTCCTCAGGGCCCCGGTGGCCGGGTCAAACAGACACACCTGCTGGGTCTGGAGCTGCCAGCCCTGACTGGTCACGCTGTTCACCCCCATCAGCTTGTAGCCTGGATACAGCAGCCTACGGCGGGGGAGACAGAGACCAAACCGCTCGGCAAAGACAGCCAAAGTTGTACTGAACCGCTGCCCAGCTCTGCTCTGAGAGTGAGCGATCTCACGAAACATGACGCATGTTGACGAACATTACGCTAACAATACCATTAGGAAACATGGAAATAATCATCACAGTAACATCTCCTGTCCGTCTTGTCGTTTTAAGAACAGAGTATGGAAGATGTGAGTTCCTCTCAAATCAGGCCAGCGCTCATTATCCAATGGCTGACATCTCCAACCACAGACTCTCTCTCCTAGTTATCATCTTTAATGCTTTTATGCTGATCCATGAGCAGTTCATGTTTGACTGGAAATACGTTTTGGTGGGGAAAGATGTTCTACCGACCCTCGCTGGATGCTCAGCCTAGCTGCACTTATACCTTAGGTAGCTGCTCAAAACGATGCGTAATTGTGTCATATCTGGCTTACTGTATGTCGCTTTGGACAAAAGTATCTGCTAAACGAATATAATGAAAATTAAAAGAACCCACCGAAGTTCTCGGTACTCATCTACACACCCCAGTTTTCCATCTGAGGCTTGACACCAAAACAGATCAGGACTGAAGCACTACTTGTTCACCTTAACTGTAACTGCCATGTAGCTGAGAGTGTGCTGGAACAGTCGCATTGTGTGTAAGCACCAGTTACCGGCAGTGCTTGCCCACAGTGAAGGCTCCCACACGAGGCCCCTGCTGGGTGCCCCACACCTCCAGGATGCCCCGGCGTGGCGCGTAGATGACCAGGAACTGGGCATGACGGCGAGGCAGTGAGGGAGAGGTGGCCTTCTCTCGCTCACCACGCCCCTCACACACCTGAACCCAGCCCAATTGAGCATCCCGGTACCCTGTGGGAGGGACAGGCAATCAAGTGTCACATTATCATTAATATTCTTTACAGGCCCCTCTGCCCATCAGCACGGCCTCCAGCCCCTACTCACCCTTCCACATGCGGATTGCGATTCCCCGCCCCACATCCAGCAGAGTGACTCGCCCAAAGTCGTCCGTCACACCGGCCAGGGTATTACAGGGGGACAGACAGATGGACTCTCCGTGGCGTCGGGAGTCTGGCAGGCCAAACCTGTGAGAGAATGGGGGTCATTATACACTCCAGTCAACCTGTAAATCAGAGCTGAGGCAACACGCTTCGCTAGTACAGAAACTCTAAGGGGCAACAATGCGGTGGTACCTGACGGCCAGCGGCGTGGCCGGCTCCACTTTGGGCTTCGGCTTCTTCTCCGGCTCCTCTTCACCTTTGTTCTTCCAGCCGAGCCAGCCGCTGCAGAGATGCGGCAGCGGCGCCCCATGAGACATGGCTCGCGGAGCCGGATCAGGAGGAGACGGAGACATGCTGGTACACTGACCTGGCTGCGCTGAAGAGGGCAGAGGTGAGCTTGCTGGCCACGGCAAGAGCCACATGGGAGATGAGAGGCTGGGAACTGCCCTGGGCACAGACAGACAGGTGACACAGAGGGTAAAGCAGAGAGCTGGCCATTAAAACTGACCAAGGCAAATGCAGACGCGCACACACACCTCTATCGCGTAGTAGAAGCCAGTAAAGGGACCCCCGCCCACTGTGATGTACTGGCACATGGCAGGGGGGCTCCCTTTTACAGCAGCATGAAAGCCCCCCAGAACAGAGGCATTCTTCATCTGGTCAAACGCACACAGTGTCATTATCCCTGGGGTGGGAGGGACAAGTTCAGACACTCATATCCGCACCGTGCCACGCCTACTTCGATGAGCACACTTTCTGAAGTTCCACTTCCTTTCGCAAAAGTTCCAATTTTACAGCAGAGAGCTCCCTAATCCAGGCATCCATGAAGCACCACCATCATTGAAGACAGCCCCCAGCTCACCCACGCTGCTGTGGTCCACTATGGTGTCCATGTCTTGGAGGCCCCACTTCTTATAGGCCAGGGGTGGGGGCTGCACCATGTCATTTCCTGCTGCCGCTGCTGGGGACCAATCACAGGTGGGAGGCGAAGGAAGGAGGAATGCAGAGGAGAGAAGAAAGATGTGTGAGTGAATGTTCATGCCTGAAAGAAAGCGTTGATTAGCGAAAATCAGTACAAGACAACACCACCATTACACTATTTTACAAAACCTTCAAACCGCAAAACTTGAAAATACAAGTGCACAGAAGATACGCTAAACCAAATCCAAGACATCTGGAATGACCTCACACACACACACACACACACAGTACCTCGAGCCACCTGGTTCCTGCATGCTCGCAGAGACTGGAAGAGGCTGAAGCCATCTATGGTGACCAAGGCGGCTGGATACAGGATGCTCAGCTCCTCGTGCTGGGAGAAACAAGCATAAGCTGACTTTGAGCTGGGGCATGAGGCCGGGGCTGCGGAAAGAGGGGCGTGTTGTGTACCTGCTCCGTCACCCGGGGGTGGCGGGGAATCTCATACGTCCTGCACTTGAGTTGCAGCACTGGGTCCTCGTTCAGCAGCTGGGACAGGAGCAGCACCCCGCTCTGAAAGACAATCCAACACAACCCCAGGCTGAGCAGCGCACAAGCCTTCCAACCAGAAATCAGACTGAGAACTGGCCAATCAACATGGTCAGATACAGTCAGGTGACACGCCGTACCTCCGTGTAGAAGCGCACATATCCGGTGCTGAAGCCCACCACAATGCAGGTCCAGTCTGGGCGGCCGGTCAAGCTCCTGAAAACGGATGCAGAGAGGAACAGGCCGTCACAAGATCGAGGACCCGAACAGCGTGATGGGTGACGGCGCCGGTGTGGAGCCACACTCACCTCTTCTGACTGGCCAGCGGGATGCAGATCACGCTGCTCACACATTCCCTGGAAATGGGAGGAAGGTGTCAGGAGAGGGCTGTCTGGCTCCAGCTCTGCTCAAACCCCACTTCACACCTCCACCTGGATGCCTTTCTCCCTTCTGCATACCCCCCCATCTCACCCCTCCTCAGTGCTCAGCGTCCCGCTCCAGGACACGGCCAGCATCATCTCATCACGTCCCGCCTCATCCGTCCGCCACTTGGCTGCGGCAATGTGCCGGCACAGAGGAAAAAATACATGGAACTCAGCGCCACGGAACCAGTTTGAGAGAACCCGAACGGTCACACCACGTGTCAGGGCGTTGTGGGGGGTGTGGGGGGAAGGGGTGCATGCTCTGTGCAACTGACCCGACAGAAAGACGGCCTTGTGTTCGCGAGCGATGACCATTAGGTCGGAACAGGGCGACAGGGACACCACACAGTCATGCATCCAGGGGGCGCTGTGTGGTACACTCTCCTCTTCAGGCTGAATGGGGTTTGCAAATAGGAGAAGACACTCTACTGGACCTGCCCTGACTGTAATGACCTTAAAATTTATCACCCAAAAATATCACCTGCTAATTCCATCCTATCCATTTTCATCTCGTCAAATTTGGGTCTCGACTATAGTAAGGTATAAGCCCACCACAAAAAAAAAACAAAAAAAAAAAACAGCTAAACCAACCTTGACATCCTCCTTGGCATCCTCCTTCTCCCAGGACCCCCAATCTGAGTCATCCCAGCTCAGCTCATTATCTGTGTGAGAGAGCAGAGATGAACAGACACGGACGCGTGCTTCTCCATCTCCAGCTTCCTCCGGAGTTACACTGCACTGACATGAAGCTGCCATCCTCCCTGAAGAACGCACCAGATGGGACACATCAACAGAATGCACCGCTTGGGAATTCACACCAATCACAGACGTGATGAGCAGGCAAAAGGCGAGCAGCATTACAACAGCATTGTTACAGGACACCCACAAGGCTCCCAGAACCTCATGGAAAAAGTAGAAGATATTTTCTTATCGGGGGTGGTAAATGTAGACTGAGGGGGGATGAATGTCACACTGTTGGCAACATGGCTCTAGGGATGCAGCACGAGCCAGGAACTCACAGCTGAAATAATCGGACTCAAAAATGTACAGTCTGCACCACTAACATAAGCCTAAGAGTATTAATTGCTTTAGCAAGTCAGCAAATGCACTAAGGTTGGTCTGCAACCCCTAAACAATGACTCAGTAATATAATACATTAAATCATGGCTCACACCCACAAATGTCAGAACGTGCGACTTGAAAACACACCATTCAGCGGTGTATATCACATCAGGAATGGTTTTGCTTATGGATGTCCAAATGCCAGGCTTCACCAGAACCTGAAAGACAGACCAGGTCTTTCTATGGCTGTGTCATTGGTTTTATTGAGCTGTGCCTTCTGTCTGTGAAGAAACACCTCGGCCCATTTCTGCTCCAGTCCACTTCACCACCTTGTGTGTGCTTTACAATCTCACACAACTGTCTAATCAAACATCATGAGCCCCTCCTCTCCTCAGTGATAGATACGGAGATGAAAGAAAAGGCATGAGGAGAGGCTGAAAAGGGAATCAAACAGCAAGGGTGAGGCAGAGGCTGAATAGGAGGGAGGTAAGGAGAGGCTATAAATATCCGGGAGAGGGAGCCAAGCGCACGGATGCTTAATATATGCATGACACGGGCTGAGTCGGTGTGCAGGTGAACCGTGACGTGCAAAATTCCAAGCGTGTGGGGATGCATGCCTGAGCGCATGCATCGCCTGCAGGTTACATGCTGACCCCCAATGCATGATGCTTAATGTAGAGAACATGCATGGGAGTTTACACTGCAGTGTTAGAGGTACCACACAGACACGGCTCCAGAGCACCGTGACGTAGGTCTCCGTACGTGTCCGATGACTCATCCAGCAAAAAGGGCAAGTCACCCCCCCCCACCATCACTATCGCCAGCCCACCTTCTGTTCCCACGGCTAGTCAGCTGAGCCTCATCAGGTGTGAGGCACCAGGCCCCCCTCCTCAGTGGCTGACTTGACCCCACTTTGTGTTGACAGGTGATCCTACAATCAGTCATTAGAGTGACATGGGTGGGTGTGGGGTTAGGGGTAGGGTGGTGGTGTGGGGGGG
>JAACJT020000021.1:18063549-18076171 GCA_009936485.2 Gymnarchus niloticus | reverse complement strand
GGGGGTAGTGTGTGGGTGTGGGGTGGGGGGGTGCACATTCACGTACCACACCGTGCAAATCTACAGATGGACGGGGCATGAGGGTAGGGACAGGCTAAGGAGAGCTGTTCATTCAAATGCCTGGGCTGAAACGCGCTACGCAGGACAGCCCGAAGCCCGAAAGCTCCATTCACGCCAGACAGCTGAAGGCAGAAAGCAAAAACTCAACCACCGAGTCATGAGCAAACGAAGAAGTCTGAAGAAAGAGGCGGCGGCGGCGTTTCATCGCTGCTGCCCGCCATCACAGCCAGCCAAGCCTCGCCGACACGGCCGGCGCAGCTCACCTGCCGGGCCGAAGCCGCTGTCCGACGCGCTGCTTCGCAGGTCCGGGAACAGGAACTCCCGGACCGTCCTGAGTTCCTGGACCCGACAAAACTCGACCAGGCAGCAGGACATAGCGCTTCCCAGACCGGGCCGACGGAGAGGAACTGGCGCCTAGCCGGGCAGCTGCTTTGCTGGGTGGCTAAAAGGGAACCGAAAGCTCCTCCCTGTTAACGAAATCCGCGATAAAATGTCAGACTAGAGCCGTCACGCGCCCGCCTACACCTCCCTGCCTGTATCTCCCTCTTTCTTCTCCTGGCACAGCAGGTTCTGTGACTTCGTCACCTGTCAGGACGGGCACCTATGGGCGGACGCCAGTTTACAGCGCCACCTAGAGCCGCGGAGGACCTCCTGAATACTGCGCCACCTGGCACCGCGGAGGACCGCCGGGGTACAGCGCCACCTAGAGCCGCGGAGGACCGCCAGGGTCCTGTATCGCTCACCGCTTTGTGAGACGGAAAACATTTACGAATAATTTCGCATGAGGCTGCCCTTTATTGTTCAGTGCTCTACAAGTGACATATTTTCAAGTGCTGCGTAGGGCAAATGCTGCATAAACATAATTGTCTTGCATATGTGATAAAAGTGTATGCACAGATTCAACTTTGAGTTGTCACATTACTAAAAGATGCCCATAATTACCCTTTGGCTGGGCGTCCCAAAACCACGCTGTTAGCTTGAGGTAAGTAGTCTGATTGCAAATCCAATCAACATGTGGTCATACAATTAAATAATTAAACTTAAATTCTTCAAAATTTAGTTAATCAAGTTTCATCATGCAAATGATGAAAACCGCTAGTATGTGTCGCTACTGTAGTCTGGACACCGATGGTCTGTTATTAAATAATACTATTTCATTATCCCTTTTTCTGGGTTTTTCTGAAGTCTGCCGTGTTTGATGTATTTTGGTATGGGTGAGTACCTGAGTCAGACTGCAGAGGGCGCTGGTCGTCTATAAAACTGCAAAATCCCATAAACTGCGTTATGAGTAATGCTGGCAATCTGCCACGCATTAATGCACAATTTTGCTACGATTCGGACCCGCAGAGTTTCATATCACGGATTTAGATATGCCTTTATCCCTTTTCAGACTGACTAAATGCAGTTTAGTAAGGACTATAAGCGAAATTTAGGGGTATCTGATCAAGGGGCAGTTCTAAGGGGTGGCCCCCAATCTTAAGTGGTTGTATACAGCATATCATGAGAAGAGTACCTTTCGGTAGGGCTTTTAATAGTCTTTAAAGGACATTAACAACAGCAGTTTAAACAGTCAAACATTATATGCCTTGAGTGTTCTTATCTAAATTGCAGGAAGTATTTGAACGTGTGAATTCTTCAAATTAATTGTCTGCTCCCTGTGACCCTGTACTGGATAAGGGGTTTAAATATACAGTGTTATGATTTCATGGGTAATTTGTATCCTGGAGCGTAGCATTTTAATACTGCGCAGGTCATATGCAGAAATGTAATCGATTAAAACAAGTCATCTACAGATATGATGGAGCAACTTCACTGGAGATGGAAGAAGGCCTTCGTCAACTGCCCTGTTTTACTGGAAAAGCTGAGGTCCATGGGCATGGCCTAGCCAGATAATGGCAGAGTTCAGCTTCCAGTGTCCGCCCCGGCTGCTAAGGCCTAGCCAAACAGCATGGCCGTACCCCCAGCAGAAGACCCAGCGTTCTTCAGCACTGAGCAGCACGAAAAGCCTCATGTGAGAATAATGGGATGATAATGAGTTCCAGGATTCCTTGACGAGTGAACTAGGTTTCTTAAGATCTTCTGATAAAGTGGCTAATTTTTATTTGCAAGAAGTGCTGTTTAGGTCCATTAAGTTCACACGCTTAGTTTTCGGTAATTTCAGAGCCACGTTTAACATTGTCTTTCAGAAAGGGTAGTTATACCTTGAAATAATCAGACAATTAGGTGTCAGTTGTTGAGGAATCCTGCAGTAAGTACCTTCTTTCCTCTGCCATTTTCAGTGTCATCCTGATGGGCTGAGCAGTCTGGCCTTCTTTCTGGGACCATGGTGCACTGGGATGAGGAGCCTATTGGTCCCACTGTTTGTGCTGCCTCCTAAGTCAGCTATTGGCATGCCCTGCGTCCTGCTCTCCATCACCGACTGGTGGCCGCAGGAGCCACTCCAGGCAGCTTTGGGAGAGCGAGGCAGCACCTCTGCTGGCGAGTCCAGGGGCAAACTTTCCGTGAACAATCCCAAAGACACGAGTAGTGTCTAGACGCGTTAAATGCATAAAATATTTTCAAAAGAGGACAAAGATTTTCACGTACCCTTCGGTAAACACTGAACGTGCAAGATCTTTCTTGTTATTCATGTGCTTGAATAGGCAGAAATAAGGACAGTCATAATCCTAACTGTGCACAAAATGCCATGTGGAAACTGGGTGGGCGAGAACGCATCGGGATGGGAGTTAAAACTTGCCTGGTCACCAGCTGGCTGAAATGACACACTGCAGGGGCTGCATCGGGTCGTGCCATCCCATGCGCTACCTTCCTAGGCGTTAGCCTGATTCTCAGCACGTGTCGGTTACCTCCTATTGCCAGGAATGACGATCTTATTCTTGGCCAAGACTCGAGAGTAGTGCCTTGTTAATGTTAAAGGTGTATCACTGCGTGGGTACAATAACATTTAAACCGGTGCGTTCAGGTACAGCATACTTTATTCCTTTTTTTGTACCAAACACATTTTCTACACACAATGACGACGGCAACTGACAACAGGCCGAGTTAACTGCAGCTTGTCCCGTTTATTGAATTCAAAGAGTCTGAATCTAACTTATACAAATTTCTAAACTGATTTTGGTAAACAATTTGTTTCCCAGTATGAGTAAATAAATTATAGAGAAAACAAGTATAACGACAAAAATTAGAAAGATTACAAAAGGAGAGGGCAGTCTAACAAGGCAACGTTCTTGAAACGATTTACTCATACTGTGTGTACGAAGGTATGACTTTCTACAGTTCACAGTGGGAACATCGAATTAGAAAACAGGCTAATTTACCAGACAACTTAAGTACTTCCTGTGCAGCAGCCATATTTGTTAAGCTGGTCTGATTACGGGAAAACAAATCTGCGGCCGGACTGGATTTAGCTAGAAGGACCATGTGACGTGTTGTACTGTCAGAAAGCTACACAGACCTAATGCTGCAAGAAACACAAAAGCGCCACAGAATCTCTCACTTGTCCTGCAACGTGTTCATCTGACCTGACCTGCGTCAGGCTTTTCACTGCTGCTAAATTTATTGCGTCGTAGATTTGGGTGGAAGCGTGTTAGCTGATGGACGAGTTCGCGGCATCATCAACTGTCCATGAGTGTGAACTGAGGGGAGCACCCACAAAACCCAATGTTTCAACGTTTCCCAGCGACTGCTAAAGTTCCATGGACTTCACTGACAGACGTGTCACACGTCAGCTCTGCTCCGCCTGCGAGTCCATGATGACCAAAGCCAGTTTGACGACTTTTGATTAAAGAGGACAAATGTGAGTCAGCGATAGGTATGGCAGTATGAATTCAGTTGCCCTCCCTTCCTTCAGCTGGAGGCTTGACGCAGTTATGCTTGGTGTACGTTAATGGTTCCGTAACCCAAGCGAGTTCTCCTCTGCGTTTCACCGTTGTGAAAAGAGAGCAGAGCTTTTAATTCACGATGTCACTATGCTGGGGTCCACCCTACTGCTGTTTCTACGTATCGGATATACAGAAATGAGGCAAGGTTGAAGTCGAGGCGGACTGATGGTATGTCAGAACCGTCAACAAACCGAGCTGGGTGACCTCAGCCAGCAAGTGCTCGCAATGAGCTTTTACGGTGATATACGGACCGAGAATCCAGGACTGCACGTTGGTGTTGCAGACTCCACCTCAGACTGCCCCTTTCAGTCAAACCCACAACTGCCCCTCGTGGTCACCGTGTTGTCGGAGGGACAGAAGTATACACATGCGAATTCTTAGTGCCCACCACTCTGAAACCATCCTCAGTCAGCAACAAGAGGATTACGGCTTGGAATTTTACGGCCACTTTGACGTCAAACTTCTGTCGCAAAATTCTTAGTTTGAAAGATGGGGTTATATATATATATATATTTTTTTTTTTATTTTAACACTTTCTGCAGAACAGTTTCCAGCTGGTTTAGTCTGTCACCCTGTCGAATGAGCTGAGCAACATCTCATGGCATTATTAGCAGGAAAAAAAAATGACGACAAACCATATTAATATTAAAAATACCAACAAACGAGCCAGATGAGACGCTGACTGCTCACAGCAAAATTTATGTACACGTATATAAGAAAGTGGGTGTCAGCAGGGGTGGTGCTAGGCTCCCCCCACAGGCAGAGAAGAGAATTACTGGGGTGTTGCAAGGGTGGGCGGGGAATTGTAGGAGAGGTGGCGGCTGAGGCTGGTGCCGGCCGCTCACCTCTTCTTGGGGGCTTGGGTGGTGCGAGGCGGGGTAACAGGGCGCCCTGAATTCACCCCTCCGTACTGGTACTTGGCCTTCTTCTCTGACGGCTTCAAGATCTGAGGGACGCAGTGAGAAACGCGCTTTGACCACAATCGCACACGTGCCGAAAGACACGTTTATGACCAGTCACCAACCTGGAAGGAGCACATGAGGGACTCGTCCACACTCATCATGCCACCCGCATTGTCAAACTCCCCGCAGTAGTTGGGAGCGGAGAATAGGGTCACCAGCTGCCGCTTGGCGAAGAACTCGTAGCCGTCTTCCACCACCTGCCGAGCGGAACAGAAAACGATCTTGCGGTGGGAAAATGCTCCACAATCGGGCAGGCTGCCATGGAACGATGGCATCCAATGCAAAGTGGAGTTCAAGTGAGAGTTTTGTGGTTTTTCCAATACCCATAACAAGGCAAAAGAGCACGCCGCAGACACACTCGCCATAACCCAGCACACTGATACCAGACACACCCCAGAGCGAGCGGAAGCTGGTAGCCACGGTATCATGTCCCTATGGTATTGCCAGAGACGTCCAACGTTACCTGATGTGCCCGACAGATGAGATCCAGGTCGTGGCGGTTGAGGAACTTGCTGACTACGTCAGCGCCAAAAGTGAAGGACACACCCCTGTCGTTTTCTCCCCAGCCCTGCACGTCCTTGTCGGGGTCGGACCACAGCAGGTCGCACAGCAGTCCTGAAAGGTGCAAGTGTGGTGACGTGGCTTAGATCCCGACACACAAGCAGAGCTATTCACTTGTACTAAGAGAGAATGGTCATGTTCAGGCAGTATCAACACGCTCAAACAGCACAACAGGCCTCCTCCGTCCATGCTGACACTCAGAGACATGCTCTCACCTGTGTCTGGGACGTCGGTGGGCCTCATGATCCGGCGGATCTGTTCCATGGACTGCAGATCAGGAGAAAGACCTTGAGAAATGAAAGGGAGAGAATAAATGGATGGGAGAATAAGGAAATATTGAAGGGATGTTGTTAAGTGGGAGCATGTAGGGGGGCTTGTGGAATCTGGTGGGAGACTGACAGGAACTGCCAATGATTAACCACCTCCTTACCTTCTCCGTGGATTTGTGAATGCCATATGGCATTCACACAGAAAACGCTCTTAGTGCATAGTGGAATGCACTATGCACACAGAGTTAATTGGCAAGACAGAATGAAGTTGTACATGTGAACAGCAGCAGAAGGTTCTGGAAGGATATGGGGCTGTCTGGACGCGCCACAAACCACAGAGCTGCCACACAAACTCTTGTTCAGACAAAGGCTGTGTCTCTCACCATCCCGACAGCTGACTAACGTACCTCCATGGCAGCAGAAGATCTTCTCATCAATGATGGCAGCGATGGGCAGGCAGTTGAAGCAGTCGGTGAATGTTTTCCACAGCTTGATGTTGAACCTCCTCTTGCCTGCAGAGGTACAGAGAACCAGCAGGGCCAAGACGTGAGCTGGGATAGTCAATGGGCACGGACATCTGAATTCTAAAGTCTCCCGCCGCCTTACACTCATCGTAGAAGCCATAGATTCGGTTGATGGATGCACACTCGTGATTGCCCCTTAGCAGGAAGAAGTTCTCAGGGTACTTGATCTTGTAGGCCAGCAACAGGCAAATGGTCTCCAGTGACTGCTTGCCCCGGTCCACATAGTCACCCAGAAACAGGTAGTTAGCCTCTGGTGGAAAGCCTCCATACTCAAAAAGCCGCAGCAGGTCTGTGTACTGGCCGTGGATGTCACCTGCGCAAGAGCGAAACAGCCGAAAAGGTAAAGGGAGAACGTGAGGCAGGGAGCTTAGTCTTTCTGCAAGTCACTTTGACTGTCAAGAGCCATACTTCCTGCCTGCCACTGCTGTCCTTTACTGTGCCAATTCAAGAGGGCCAAGAGGAAGGAGAGAGACATTAAGACAGGGAAGTAGGACACAGAGACAGAGGGAGACATCAGGGAAAAAATTAAAGGTGCAGGATAGAGACTGGCAAAGTGAGTTACAGAGCTAAAGTAAAGGAGATGCATAAATTATAGAGGGAAGATGACAGCTGTCAGAAGTTATTAAGTGCAACCTCGAGGTCTCCTCCACGCTGGGTGACACACTTTATTTCCTCTCACTTATCACCATTTGCGCAATGGAAAGAGGACACAAGGTTATGGGGGGAAAATGCAACGCAGAAGAGCGTGACCACGCACCAGACTCTCAGCCTGCTCAAGGACAGTGAGTGGGCTGCGGAGCGCCGAGCCCTCGCCGCGGTAATGGGGCTAGCGCTCAGGGGAAGCGAGGTCCCGCCGACAAGAATCCAGGTTAATGACGTTCCTTACTCCATCTCTCAGCCTCTGACACACACGGACACGTGGGCACGTGCATGAGAGTGGCCCAGCTGACTGTGGATCTGCGGGGAAACACTGGGAAGGTCTATAGACCCATATGGGCTCTTCCAAGTTGCTCCATTGGATCGTGGACATCCTGTAAAAGCTACCTCCTTCTACTGGACCCAAAAGATCCTCATCCTGCTGCAAGACCCCGAGTGCCCTGGGCTCGGTCTCCTGGCCATGGGGGCTTGCGTACTCAGCCGACCCCCCCCCAACCCCAAGACCGCCAATACCTTCCATCAGCTGAGACTCCATTTATATCCTCCCGCTCCACTTGCTGAACTACTTTAAAGCAACCTCTCTAAGGACGGGGGGGAGGAATGAGGAGGATGGAGAGTGGAGTGACAGGAATTACAAAGTGAGCTTCAGAGAGCGGGATCTGAGAGAGGGAAGGAGGCAGGCAAGGCAGCTGACGACATCGTTGTGGGACTGACTGTCTGTCTTTCCTCGCTGACCTACTATCCTCTTTTCCTCTGGGCCACCAGGCATCTCCCGTCTTCCGTCATGCTTCCATTGTTTAAGCGCTTCGGCCCATTTTTAACTTTCTCACACACGCGATGCCAGGACAGGCCGGCTCGCCCATCAGTTACGCCGCACCAGCTTGATAAAGGGCCACCCTGTCAGGATGGGCACCCATCCAGTATGGAGGGGGCGCTGCTGTGGAGGCCAGCAGTGTGTTTAATATTACATGCAGTTATACAACTCCTACCTTGTTGCTCTATTTCAAGCCTCCCTGCAGTCTCTGCCCTTTCACGCTTTTCCATCTCCAGAAACATTCGACTGTGAGCTCCCTTAAAGCATCTTTTCGCTCACAGCTGATGGGTAAAATCTATCTGCATTTCTCTACTATTCAGAGGCCCGTGGGTGTGGAGGCCACGGAAGGACTGCTCTTTGGAGGAGTTAAGAAAGAGGGAAATACTGGTTGAGGGGGTAACCGATTCATGATTCATTTAATATGTAACCCCCATGCTGCAATCTATTGATTATTATATGGAAGTTCTTGCTCGCATTTTGACCCTCACAACAAGTTACCCTACATTTGAGGCATTTAGCAAATAAACCTGATGATTAGCAGGAGAGCTGGTGGAGGTTTAGGTAGTAGGCCGAGACAGCACCCGTGAGCGACACGCTCACGTATGTTTTGGGCCAGCAGGTGGGCCTTGCTAAAGCGCGGCTAAAAATACACAGCGATGCCACTACCGAGAGAGCCGGCACCATCCTGCTCGCTCCGAATAGCACAACACTCTCGGTTCAGAGTCACGTCATGACCCGGACTTTCTGAGGCAGTGGCTTCACATCTGATGACTTTCGCGCTGCACAGACACATTAAGCAACCGTGAGGCGGGACACCATTTGGAGGGAGTCTGTGCTCGGTTGCCTGACCACGGGTCGGCAGGCTGCCTGTTTGACTGTTTGCAGTAGCCCAGGTGATGGAAGCACAGTCCCCACCATAACACCTGTGTGGTAGAGCAGATGGCTGCGTGCGCATGCCCCCCCGGGACTGACAGATCTACCTCCACACCTCATACGCTAGCCGGGCTGATGACGCCAAAGCCTGCAGCCACATCGCGGATGGTCACCACCTGCTGCGAGTCCTGAAGTTCCATATCCAAACACGAGGAAGTTCGGTCCGCTTGTACAATAGGCGAAGGCTTCTCATTTCAGGGCCGTACAGATGGAGCTAAGGACCGTGCGCTGGAGTGCATTGTAGGTCGGTATGCAGTGCTGGCAGGGCTGCTGTCACTTGTGCTTCCCAGGAACAGTCATTTTCCCTCTGTGTCAGCTTGGTGGGAAGGAAGGAAGGGGGCTGCTCTATTGCTGGGTTGGGAGATGGAGGTTTGGTATGTGGGAGACAGAGAATGAGTGCATTGTAGATGTGGGAGTGAACCCAAGTGAGTGGGAACCTAAATGAGTGTGGAGTGGGGTAGACCAAAAGAGTCTGTGTGTGTGTGTGTGTGTGTGTGTGTCCGTGTTGCCCACTATTAACATGGTCCAAGCTTTTCCTTTCCCTTACATAAGCCACCACTAAGTATATTAAATTTAAAAATTTCTCACCAACCATCAAAAGCCAGTTTGTGGGCCATCCTTGTCCCCAGGTACAATTGTGCACTATTGTACGACTATGGTTGGAAGTTAGGGGAGGGTGGGTCACAACAGATGTAAGTGGGAAAAATGAATTAAGCACGCAGGGACCCTTGTGAGTGGCCCGTAGACTCAGATGTCCTTGTAAACACTTGCTGAATCCCACACCTTCTGTACGGTCCCTGCCCAGTGACAGCGTCTGTCACCAGCAGCCCCTTCATTGGTGTACGAGGGATGCGACTGGAGGAAGACACGGGAAGAAGGAAGTGGAAAGCAGCCAGACTGACCGCAGATCTTGAGTGGGGCCTCCAGCTCCAGTAGGATGGGCTGGCTGAGGAAGATCTCCCTGGATTTGACACAGAGGCCCCTCACTTCCGCCTCTGTCATCTGCACGATCTTGCCTGGACGGCATCCTCGCACTGTAAGAGAAAAGAGACTGTCATTCATCTCCCGGAACCTTAGCCAATTTCACAGTCCCCTTCACCACCGTCCTCTTCATCACACACAGGGAGAAGGGTGCAAACATGGCTGTTACACTATCATTGTAACTTACATCACCATGGCGACAATCGTCAACAGAATAATCCTCGTTTTCACCCACATCCTTACCCTGGACCCTTCCTTTTTTCACCGCACGTTTTGAGCCCTTGTGTTTCAAACCTTGTCTTTTGTCTATATTTAACTGGCACCGGCCATCTGGTTTGGGAGGCACTTCTGTATTCCCTGCCCTTCTGACAGCCAGCCGAGGGCCAGGCAGACTCCAGGCCCAGCCCCCCCCCCGGACAGCTCCCAGCACCAGCCTGTCTGCTCATGTCAGGGGCTCGTGTTCAGCAGTAAGATGTTATGTCGTATTGCATCATTGGCTTGCCAGGGCTGCCTATGTTTGCCCTACACTGAGAGTGTTTTTGGGAGGAAATATCCACAGCACCCTCCATGTTAAGGAAAGGGAGAGGGAGGAAAGCCCGTCAGATGTGGGGAAGCAAGCCCTTTAGAAAAGACCCTAAACACTAAGTGAGTGAGTACCGATAAAATTTAGAGAAGAAACACTATGATTGACTCAAAAACATGAAAATTTATAAAACAACACACCAGATGCTAAACATATGATCCAAGTTCACCTCTTTATCAACTAAACATGGGTAAATTCAAATGTGACTGGGTGACCAATGGTCAGTGTGATTTGGACCAGGTGAAACTGCCACAATGCAGGGAGTTTCCTGGGGCTCAGAGCTGTGGAACTAAACAGAGCAGAGCAGACAGCAGGACCACTGGAACTGAGATCGTGGGAAATGCTGGGAAGGACTACCCCATTCAAAGGAAGCACACTCATACGGGGGTCATAAGGCCCTAGTTTGAATAATTTGGCCTACGTATAGGCCAAAAGCTATTAAAAAGGCTTCTGATTTGCCCAAAGGAAAATATGGGCTGCAGGAAAACATTGGTAATAAGCTGCCAATAAGCAAAGCTTCTACTGTCCAGGCCTTTGGATTCATAATCAGCTCTATCTGTTGCCGATGTATAAGAACAGGGACTGAGCAGGGTGATCACTACGGCTACCACAAAAGCCATACACAGCATCGCTTTCTGATGCCAAAGGGATGCAGTTAGGGCACTAGGTGGACCGCCTCGACTGTGCCGCATATCCTCCTCAGCTTTAAGGTGTTTATTTAACACACGAGGTTACAGCGCTCAGGCTGCCCACCACAGGCACGACATTCTCACGGCGGGCCAACTGTCGGTATGTCCCCGCCTCCTCCCACTGACTTGAGCTGGGCAAAACCGCACATATATGCTTGACGGAGCAGTGACTGGAGCTATCCAGTGTGCCCTGGGATGCTACAATTCCATCCAGTAGGAGACTATTCCAGGGACTAATTGCCTGTTAACATCAGAAAACTCCACTGAGAATCGAGCCCTAGATTTTCAGTCTTCTTAGCTAAACAGACTTCTTTCATAGATGCCTTTTTAAGTCTATTAAGAGGATAGTGCGTTTCAAGATAAAATGTGACTTGGCTCTTATTCTACACCTGCTTCTTGGCTCTGGCACCAACAAATGTGAGATTTGTTCACACAACTGTTAATCAATCGGTTTACCGTCAAGCCCCGCCCCCACCAGAAACACGCCATCTGTTTGCACAACCAGACACAGTCTGCCCAGGCTGCCTACATGCATGGCAATCACAGCCTTGTTGGGCACCGCACAATCTGACCTCTCGGGAGCTCCGGTTTAGGATCGGCCCACCAGTGGCATATTCCTACCCTCCAGCTGTGCCAGTTCACCACACATGCCCGCTGACAGAGGAGTACAGAAACAGATTCAGCGTTTGGCCAATGGCAGGCTGGCATAGGTAAGAGCTGACGGCTGGATGCCTACGAGACAAGTATGGAATGTGCCACGTTCAGGACGACGCACGGTGCCACAACGCCAACGTTTTTCATACAATAATGATGAGTGTTACATTTCTTTACCAACTCTGTAGAGCAGCAGCCAACCCTCTGGTAATAAAAGCATATTTATTAGTGCTTGCTGCTTATAAACAGGCAACATGAAGTATCTTGGCCATATTCTCATAAACAGATCCGTTCAAATACAGCAGCGTACATCAGAATGACCTGATTGTTATATGCTGCATGTAACAGTTTACTCTGCCTAGATTCACAAGACGCTGCACGACCCTAAATTCATTTCATGCAGCATTTTTACAGACAGCACCTCTCTGTAAACCCCCCTTTAAAAAGAAACGCACTAATCAACCTGGCGGGCTTTCGCCTGATCTAGTCCGACCTGCTTGTGGTGTGCAGGACCAGTGAGGAGGGGGCGTGTCAGTGGGTGACCACTCAACTAGTCTGCTTGGTAACCCGAATGACAGCCCACCTGGGTGCAAAAGTCACCTTCAGAAAGAAAGTGGTCAGCCAGTTTAACAAGTGTACTTCAAGAAGGAGAAGGGCACTGGACAGTCTCCTGATGAATATATTGTTTTGTATTCTTATTTCTACTGCCTGCGCCCCCCCCCAAATACCAGTACATGCATTTATACAAACATCCTATTCTCAGCCAGTTCATGTCAGATGAGTTACTGGTTCTACTTACCCTAGTTAGATCGTCATTAACAGGGGGGTGGGGGCACAGGCTCAGCCAACTCCACAGGGACACCTTTAGCCCCCCCCTTCTAATAGATAGAATCTGAGGCAAAAACCGACTGATTCACTGAACCCCCAACCCAGCAAATAACGCTGTGGCAATTCCTGCTGTGGCCCTGACATCAACGCGGGCGAGCCGGGGCAATCTTCATAAGGGGGGGGTAACTGGGCAGCTCGGGGAAGGGGGGGGGGTAACTGGGCAGCT
>JAACJT020000021.1:18050072-18063316 GCA_009936485.2 Gymnarchus niloticus | reverse complement strand
GGGAAGGGGGGGGTAACTGGGTAGCTCGGGGAAGGGGGGGGTGTGTGTAAAAAGGCAGCAGCTAGCGACGCCAGCACCTAACCTGCGGTGTAAAACACCTGACACGCCACGGCAAACAAAAGGAGGGCGCCCAGCACCCCCACACACGGCGGTAAAACACAGCCTTTAGCGAAATACGTGCCAACCGCAGGCTGGGCTCCAAACCCCCCCCCCCCCAAGACCGCGGCCGGGCTGCCGGCGGTGTCGGTGTTTATCAACAGCGGACCGAACGCCCTCGTCTCCCATCGAACAGCCGAACGGCGACGGGGTGGGAAAGAAACCGCGCCGTGAACCGGCGAGCCGACTCCGGCTCCGGCCGCTACTCCTCCGCCTTCCTACCGTGTGTCCGAGTCAAAGGCGACTCGCCCTTACCTTCCAGAAGCCGAGAGATGAGGCTGTCGACGTTCAGCTCGCCCTCCGCCATCTTCGAAGTGGAGTCTGAGGGGGAAAATCACGTCGGCCGCCAGGGGGCGCGCGAGAGCGCGAGGATGATGAAGCTGCGCGTGTATGGAGCATCAGAGCGGCCAAACGGCGGCCCTCATGACACTTCACAGTCCATACCTTCTCTTAATTACAGATGCATGCACGCAAACCCACGCCGTTACGGTCCACGTAGGAAAATGCTCCCACTGCAATGTATGAGATGGACTGTACCGTGGAGAAACGTTCAAAATCGTAAACCTGCCCCGAAATTCACTGGAAACACTAGTCAACAGACGTGTGTGGGTATCAGTACACATGCGGGGCGTCGGTTCTGCTTGCAGGGGTGTCTCGTTGCCGTGGTACAGTACACTGCTGTATGGCACCCCACCACCGGAATCATATTCCAGCGTACAGATACAGGAACTTCTTCAGACACCCTGACTGTGTAGCTTCTGCATAAAGCTTTCTAAATGTCAAATTGTGACATCTTTAGTTGGAGATGTTACATAAAGCCACGATCTAAAATGGACAAATGTATAAAAATTAGGTGGCCACCAACACTTCATGTTGCATTGCTGTTTTTCTTCTGTCTAACATGTTAGACATGAAAAATGGGGTTGATTCAAATATTGTTTCTAGCTGATCAACATATTCTGTACTGACATGCCAGTAAAGTGTTAATTAATATTCACCAATTATAACATTTAAAATGGTACTCAGTATACTATGATTGCTTAACTTTGTGTATGTATTGTTGAAACAGGCTTTTGTGTGTCATTCCGTGACTTGAAATGACAGTATTATCACCCAAACCAGGAGGTCACGTAGTACTTCAGCATATTTCAGATGAGCATAGGGGTCATGCACTCTGAACTTCAACACCGATTTTGTGTTGAGTTTTGAAAAGCTGCTTTAAATACTGGACCGAAACGCTGACAGGTGATGGAACAGTAAAAGGCTGATAGTCTCCCCACATCCAGACACTGCACACTCATATGGGTGCTCTATAGTCCTTGCAGCCACCAGCCCACCTCCTGAACTCCAGTTGTTCTGCATTTAGGGTTTGCCTTACTTCTCCCTTCTACCATGCTCGCCGTCATCGTTTTCGATTACTTGCCGCTATTCATTGTGAAACTAACTGGAGAGTCAGGTTAATGTACGATTAAAAATTTACGAACCAACTCTAATGGATTAGACTGCTTTAAACACCCCTAAGCGTTTATAAAATGTCTGCCCATAGGAGACTGTCTGCACGTGACACATCTTCTCAGTGGTCTGCGTATGCTGGCTCTGGTTAGCCTGTCTTCTTCAAAACCTGAATGCCTAGATGTGTGCTTATGATACAACAAACAGACTCAGCTTGTTTTTATTAAAAAAACAAATTCATGGGTTTTTCCAAACCATGTATAATAACGTCCCATCCAGGATGTTCTCTTATCATGTGCCCTGTGCTGCCTGGAATAGACTCCAGACTCTCTGTCTTGGATAAATGGTTAAAAGTTGGATGGATGGGTGTGTGTATGGATGGATGGACATACGTCACAGGAAACAGTAACTGTACTCACTTGGTTTATTTAACATGGAGGCTTACAAGGCTTGTTACATGTTCCCCGTAATATTTACAAGGACACGTCAACATAATTATCCAAATGAAGGATGCAATACCCAAAGCTGGATGTGAAACTTTAACTTCATTGTCATTGGCCTGCTTATTAAGCACGAGTTCCCCGGGGCTTGATTTGTAAAGCAAAGCAAAGTCTTCATTGGTAAATTATAGAGCAGACTTGTACAAACGTTTAAAAAAGACTCAATTGGAGAGATCCTGGCGGTGGATTCATGGCATTTATGGGTTTATTGCTCCACGCTCTTCTACCCACTGATGCATACTGTAGTCTAGATAATTGCTGTAGTTATATGTGGGCTATTTAAAATCATTTTTGAAATTTTCAGTGGCCAAACTGTTATTTTAAGACAACAGAGTGGATTATTTATTGTCAGTTCCAGTGTCAGATCGATGTGAGATGTATGGCTTCTGCTCGTGCCTTTTTTGATAGTTCTCTGTCTTATCAGAACCCGGTACCTTTCAGCTCAACGTTCATATTTGCTGCCTTTTTCTGATTTGTCCGCTTTGTGTAGGACAGGAGAAGCCAGGTGACGCCCCAGCCAATGAGAAGGCCTGTGACCCCAACCAAAGCTGCAGCCCAGGCTGGGACTGAGTCTGGGTACAGAGACACCAGCGGTGCAGCCATACTGGGGAGTGGGCTCGGGGCAGTGGTAGTGATGGGAATGCTGGGAAAGCTGTTGACACTGGTGAATATGTATGGATGGGCCTGGAAGAGAGTCAGAGATGGCATGGGCTGGGAGACAGAATCCACTGATTGGTCAGAGAAGGTCAACGTGACCGTTTGCCACATCTTCCTTAAATGTGATGTAACAGCAAGGGGCCCCCTGTATATTCTATTTTGTGTTTCAGTCAACATTTCAATTAAGCTTAAAATTAAAATGCTCAATTTGAGGCCCCAAAATAATTTAATTTCAGTTAAGATAAATTATTCATATACTTCTTGCATCAAGGATGCAGAACATTTAAAGTTATACTGCTGCCATCAAGTTGAATTAGGATTGATGACAAAAAAAGAAAATAATCAAAGATGACTTTGTGTTTCTTAGCACAAGCAATCCAAAAATACTTTCAGGAAAAAGTCAGGAAGGTCAGTGTATGTAAAATCATCCGATAAATTAAATCTATTTAATTAACACAGTGGCTCTAGGGTAAAGTGAGTGGGATTCAGGGCTGAATTCCTAAACAGATCATGTGCTTCTCTCACCTCTGTAGGACACCGCAGCTTGTTACGGTCGTACGTGAAGTTGTTGTAAACTTGCTTCCTCCCCACAGGCTCCAGCTGTGGTGACGTCATTATGTAAACATATCGTTATTGTCACGTGGCATATCTGCATCACCTCCACTGTCAGCCGCCATGTGACGTAACTACATCAACACGTGGTTCACACACGTGTGTGTGGTGCAGACTGGCGTCTCCGTACAAAAACACCCACACACACACACACACACACACACACAGAGACACAGACACAGACGCCACCTAGTGGCGGTAAGCCCTTTCACAGCCTTACCATGTTGTTCCAGAGGGAGATGGCCATCTCTGCGTGTCCTCGCTCACTGAAGTGAAAACAGTCCAGCGAGAAGTAACTCAGGTCGGCTTTACCATCCTGAGAAAAAGCGAAACGGTTAGTGTGCTTGTGTGGGATTTCACAATACTGATAAGAAGGTGCACGATGCCCCTCCCTTCTCTGTCCCAGTTTGCTGTAGGTCATGCTGTGGTCATACACGGTCACAGGCTTTTACTGAACACCCCAACTTTACTCACATCACTAATTCCAGCTGCTGTTAACATTACAAATTTCAATCCCAGTTATGAAGCAGCATCCCCACCCCCTGCTCAGTGTACTGTACTTCCTGAGTTAGGTTCACCATGACTCGACTCTGAATAAGTGATTATATAGATGGATGGATGATGGATGGATGGATGAAAGACCACAACGTCTAACAATCCAACAATCTTTAGTAACCTAGAAAAGGATGATGGAACATTAAACTGAATTCATGGAGGACATATTTTTACTGAAGCAATAAACTTCTCTTTATGGCTATATGTCCACATCACTGTGGTGCCTGCAATCCCAAACGGTAATATGTACTTTACTGGATTATTTTAATATATGCAAAGAGCTATTGATGCTCTATGCTGCCACCTTCTGGACACAAAGGATGCAACCAACAATATAACATTTGGGGGAAAGAAGCTAACGTATTTAGAGCTAACGCAAAATTAAACATTTCGTCCTTACAGTTTTATATATTAAAGTTTATAGTTTCGTTGAGACTAAATAAAATCTATAAATACATCCTTGTTGTTAAAACAATGGACTAAATTGACTTAAATTGGTTTAAACTTATGATTAGATGAGTTGTTTTAATATGTGCGGCTGGCTCACAGATCCGAGGGGGACAATGGTGTTTTGGAAGTATGGCTGTATGACCACGGTGAAGTCCTCGCGCCCTTGGTAGCGCCCCCCCCAAACCAGATGCTCCGTCTCTACCTGCACAAGTGACAACGGGAGGCGCGTTACACTTTGGTCCCAAAAACACACTTCCACAATGGCTGCTCTAGTTGTCATACACAGAAATTACATTCACATTCATATCTCATATCATTCATATGTGCCTGAGTCTAAATAAGACCATGGAGATGGGCTTCATTCTTCGTAGGTTTACGGTGGCACCCCCATTATCTTCAAACAGTTCCATCTCTGTGGTTTTATCTGCAATCAGGGTCTAAGTCACCGGCATTGTTGAATCAGCTTTCCCTCGTTTCATTCAGCCCGCCGTATCTCTCACTCTCTTGCACCCGATGCCCCCCAGTGCAGCCTGAAACCGTGAACTGGCCTGGAATTCCCGATTAATCCGTCTCATCTCACTCAGCTCCAGCGAGTCTTCAGTGGGAATCAGCACACAGGGGCACATGTTCCTGAGGATGGGAGAAAAAGTCAACACGGGCGTACATGCAATAAGACAGCCTCTCATTAAACCTCGTAAAGTGGTTCTGATGGCTCTCCAATAAGATAACGATACACTCTTATCCACAGCCAATAAGATGGCCTCACGATAAGAGCTACAGATGCTAAGACAGTGAGACGCTGTCACAGTGAGACCCACGGACAGTAAGACAGTCAGACTGACTTCTGCAGCAGGGAGCAACCGAACGAATTGCTCCTGACCCTCCGCAGGCCGTCGATCTGCAGGATCTCCAGCACATTGACCAGCGTCCGTGGAACCTAATTCACAGATGCACAGGGAAGTGACTGTCAACTTTCGGTGTAGGGAAGAGCTGTGCTGTAATCGAGGACTGATTGGAGACCTTTAAAATAAACCCCCACTCTGAATGGGAAAGCTAAACACAACACTGAATGCTCATGGTTGTGTTTCAAATATGAACAGTAGTTGCTTGAGAAACGGAATAAGAGAAAACTGGTTAAAAGCATCTAAAAAATAGACACTGAAGCATGCGATCCACGGCTCAGGTCATGTGACTCCACTGAGCACGCTTAGTGACACCAGGCACGGACTCACATTTTTATACAGCAGGTCCAGGCTCTCCATCAAGTAGCGGCTGTAATTCTGTGGCGATAGTGAGGCCTGGGAAAAGAGAGGCTGACTTACACAGATATGCCTGTGTCACTCAAAATGTGAAACAACCACAGGTAGGGTACTGCTTAAGAGCTGGGAGAGCTAAGCTACCAGAAGGCATCCTCAAATAGAACACATGAGCAAGGTGCTCATCCTGAACTGGTAAAATGGGGCACTAGCTGAGACCACTGGGAGGAACGAGAAGAGCTAACCAATGGTCCTAAGGAATGACACGCTAGCCCTTGCTGAAATGTAAGTGAATTGATCCCGGGAGGCAAAATGAATACTACATTTTTTTAGAGTCGCCTGTTTGTGTGTTGGTCACATCAACATAAACAAGGTGAGTGGACACCCCTCTCCTGTTTTTGCATTTCAGAGGACTGCTGCGAATGCAATAACGGACTGGCTTCCAGTTCAGGACATTCCGTTGTCTTGTGTTCTGTGCTGCCTGGACTTTGTTCAAGACCCCCTGTGACCCTGACTGAGGATAAACTAGTGAAAGAGGGAAAGATGGATGGACATGTGGATAGATGGATGAATGGATAGATGAAGCGTAAGACTTACTCGATCCTGACAGTACTGGCACAAATCATTCCCCCCGATGAACAGCGTCACGAGCTTCCAGTCATTCTCAAAATCCACATCCTGAGCAGAGATGTTGGGTGGAGGGTGACAGACAGAGGTGGAGAAACAGACCGACAAGGTGATGGACGCATACCGATTTTGAGCCCCGACTGGTAGGCAGCCCGTCAGCGATCACGGGCTTGTGCGAATGCTGGAGGCCAACATCGCCGTCAGGATCATCTCAAAGGGATGTTTTATGTGCGGAGTCACGGCCTTGGCGGAGAGCTCACCTCGCTATTCCTCCAAGCTTGAATAAGCTTCTCTACCTGGGCCGGAACGTCACTGCAGAAGACGGGGAATGGAAGGGGAGCGGTAAGAAAACGGGTGTGCCTTTTAAGAAGTAAGGACATAGAAGGTGAGCTTCGAGAAGGTGGAAAGAACAGAGCTGGCGTAGAGGCCAAGTCGGTGGGAAGGCGAGGAAGAAGAAGCTAGTAAGAATAGAGCAGAGGTGACGGTTGAGTTAATGTACAGCTGGGGCACAGTAAGACTACACTATGTCGCACATAAGACATAAACTGAGCTAAGCCAGTAAACTCACGAGGCTTTTGCTCCAGAAACGGCCATATTGAAACCCCTCTGTGCTGCCAAAAGACCTTTGGAGAAGCCGTGCAAAGATGGGTTGAATTTCCTCAGGATATCTACGTGAGACAGACCAGGCAGAGAGAATGTTCTGAATGACCTTAAACGACAGAGTCAAGCTTTTGCTGATAACGCCAAAACATAGTGGCGTGCACACTCACTGGGCAGCGTAGTCACGGTCTCCAGTGCCGTATCTCCCCCAATACTGCCAAGACAGACACACAGAGCCTCACATGAGCTGACTGCATTTGGGTACAAAGGAAATGTCACAGTGTTGGTGTCTCTCTCACCTCCACGAAACACCTCTATACTCGTTCCTAAGCTGCAGGAGGTTCTTGGATTTTGCTCCAAAACCAGCCTGACAAGAGACAGAGTTTTACTCAAGAAACACAAAAAAACAAACGTTAGTCAGAAAGTCAGACCCAAGCTCACGGATGTGCCGACACACTCACAGTTATAGAGTCTCCCAGCGAAGCCACCACTTTGACATCCGCTGGACGTAACCTGTGAACTGAAAGTCCGATGACGATAAGCCCCTCCCCCTCGACATAAGGAGTTAATGTGGCAGGGCACAGCTCCATTGCTGTGAGTTTTACAGAAACTGGGGTGGGTCATGGGCACCATATCTTTACCGCTCTGCCACCTGTATGTTCTCACCTGAGGATGGGACAGGGTTCGAAGGCCCATGGATGGCACAAGTGAGGTCACTCCCCCAGTCCTAAGGAACAAAAATATAAAATAAGGAACTATAAAGACATTTCACAGCAGTACAGTAGTATTTGTCCATACGGCAGTCACTGCTAAGGAGAACATCTTAGCAACATCTAGTTTCATTGATAAATTAGTCCAAGACATCCAAAGTTTCTGCTGGGTTTCATTCAGGTGTGCATGATGTCAGGCTCCTCCCCTTACTGTGATAGGTGGTGCAGTGGGGGCGGGGCCATCATAACTGTAGTTGCTATTCTTATAGGTTCGCAGGAATGGCAAGGCCTTGAGGGAACAAATAGAAACATCTATGATGATTGCCACAAGTATGGTGTGGTGTTTTACCAATGCCTGCCAAAGCTAAACACAGGTCTTCTACAAACATCTAAAATAAGCATTACCTGTAAGTGAAATTATGAAACGACGAGGAACTTTTCAGATGGATCAGTATTAGTCTCTAAAATAAAGCACAACATGAACCTGGCACAGAAAAAAACCAAATTACCTGAGAAGGGCATTTGAGTGGAAGGTCGTTATTGAAGTCCTGGGTGTGAGTCTTGTTACCGAGAGGCTCTAGCTGCATGTGAGGTGAGAGAGAGAAACTTATAGGGTTCTATAGATGAGCAAAAACATTTAGGTGAAAGAAGGCTCTGGAAAACGTCCTTCAAGCACAATGTTTCACTCTTATGACTCCGAAGTTGACATCTTCCCCCACAGACACCTCTGAAAGAAGATCCAGACAAAATCCAAGGACGTTTTCAGAGCAGAAGGTGAATCGAGCTCCAGGGCGACAGCTGTAATGAGTTCAGGAGCTGTCAAGAACATCGGATCGCCGTGGGTTGAGGGGCCTGCAGAAATCCGAGGTAATGCCTTATTCAGTGAGCTCAGCAACGAGCAGCGCTGTCAGCAACTACCGTATTCAGTCCGAGAGCTCAGAATAGCAATGGCTCGATCCCGCTTTTTCTTCTGTGATACTGACACCGATAACAGAGGCTTAAATATCGACCGATGCCGACCCAATAGGCTTTTTGTTTCCACTTGTATGCTGTATGTAATACAGCCACTTAAAAAGATGCTGAAAAGCGTGAAACAAACACTCCAGTTCCCTGAAAGAATAATTCCACAGCCCACAGCATGTCCCAGTTATGCAGGACTGCTCTCTCCGTATATACTGCAAGCTTTGACATACAGGATCAGCTTCTCTCTTCTGCTGCATGGGGAAAGTTTCTTCTGCTTTTTAAAGGTTTCTGGCCACATCTGCTTCTATGCTTCACCTTTCTTCTTGGCACCTGTTGCCTGTTTAAATTCATCGTATGTCTTCCATGAAGCTCCTGCGAGTGATTTATCAGGCTTGTGGCACTGAAGTTTAAAGTGGCGATGCCACCCCTCGAGACACGGATGCAGCACACATCACATTCAAGTGCTGTGCTTTTTGGCTCGATTGGCCTGAGGTGCCTCCACACCACTGACTCGGTGCAAACGGCTCATGCTCATGTCTAAAACGGTGATTGCTGTTGTAGTCACGTGACACCCGCTTCTCTTTACGGCTTGTCGCTCAAAGTGAAGCTACAGGCATTTAAGGCTAGAGCTGCCTGAATATTGTATTGGTTTATGATGTCATTTTCTCCTGATAACTGAGCCAGTGTTTTTGGTCAGTATCAGCACCCATATCAATACTGTGTGGAGAACTTAGTGTAAGACTCAGAGGCAGGGTCTCACCATATTGTTCCACAGGGCACGAGCCATTAAGGAGTGGGACTTCTGACTGAGGTGGAAGCAATCTGCTGCAAAGTACGAGCGGTCGGGCCTACCATCCTGAGAGAGAGAAAGGAGGCCATTGTGATGGGGGAAAGTGGATGTGGAGAAAAAGGGATGATGCTGGCGGGGATTGAAGGCTGATGCAAAAAATTCTGGTCATTGGTCTGCCCTGGTACTATGAAAAAACAGAATCATTAACAATTTTAAGGGGAGAGGGAAAGGCTATTTGGGGGGAGATTTCAAAGGGGTGCTATATCTCTCACCTCCAGTAGGGGAAGCATCACCTCTCGTAAGAAAGGCTGCAGAACCACAGTGAAGTTCGAGTGTGTGTCGTAGCGTCCAGATTCCACAAGCTCCCTCATGCCTCTCTGGCACAGGCAAAGATAGACAATGTCCCGGTGTTTGTTCTATTAAACATGTTACTGACACAGCAAGCTCTCGGGGTGTGAGTGTATTGAATCTTAATCTTATTGGACACATGCAGGATTTCTAAGGCTGCTGTACTCAGAGGACTACAGAAGACTTAAGCTCTCTGAGTTCTGAGTCAATCTAATCAGCGTCAGAACGTGAGTGAGCCTTGTCGCTGTGTCAACATTTCTGATTCACGCTTCAGCATTACGTCCACATGGTAAGTGTTACCTGATAGGCACGATTGAGATCTCTCAGCATCCGGAGTTCTGCTGAACCATCTGGAGGCTTCACCACACAGCGACACATGATGCTGAGACACGTAGAGATAACAAAACCAAGAGCAGGTAAAATCTTGTGACCATAACTTCTCGTGCTTGGTCCTAAAATGTTTTCAAGCACTTCCAAATCTCAGGCTGATGCAGTGTAGATAACTGTCCCCTTTCCCAGAAGGCCCTGATGCGTATTTAGCTGAAAGTGTTATTGGTTATTTAAGGGATAACAAGACATGATGGCTTTCAAGAACTTACAGTCAGCAATGATTTGATACAATATCATCTTCTACAGTATTGGTGGGACTTCTGTTAAAATTATACATAGATAAAGAAGATTATAACGACCATCTTCTAATAGTTAGATCTGGGCACACTTTGTACCCTTGTCCAGGACATAAGGTGTCACTTGACCAATATGTTCCAGTGTGTGCTCGGCGTGACATGTCTTACTTGACCAGCCAGGTGGGACATTTAAGACTCTTGTCCTGGTGCAGCCGACGTAGGGGGCTTATGTCCAGCAGCTCTACCAGGTTCACCAGGGCACGGGGGACCTGAGACCCAGAAACAGAGATGCACCTGTGGTCGGTACCCGGGTGACATCAGGGGACTGGCATAGAATGGTGGGAAAGAAACGAATACAGAGAGAAACTCGTAACGGGCAGCAGGAGTATGACAGCAAGAGGTATACCACAGCGGAGGGTACACACGAAGGGAAATGAAGGAGATGGACTGAGTGAGGAAATGGAGGGAAACGTATTTAGACATATTTAGTACATATGAACAGAGCAGGCTGATTCTGTAAGACCTCTTGATGGAGGATATCTAGGGCCTGACGAATGTGGGAGACAAAATTATCCGCAGAGAAGTAAACCTGCAGAGGAAAGGGACAAAAAAAAAAATGAGACAAGAAACACATGCATGGGAGGGAATGAAAATGTTCTGTACCCACAATTCCCAGGGGTTTTGACGCTCACACTGTCCGCGCAGTGGTCACACAGGTCGTTGCCTCCGATGAGCACTGTGATAACCTTCCAGTCGTTCTGGAAGTCAATGCGCTACACCAGAGGGACGTAGAGGGTGAGATCAGTGGAACAGTGTGAACGACTTGGAAATTGCTTGTCGGCAGGACAACCAACTAACACACGTTGCATTCTCACAGTATTGCCAACATCCGGGGCGGATGAAACGGAATCTTGCTAAACTCTGTTTTTCATACATTGCAAGACATGTTAGCTGGAATCAATACACTCAGGATAAAATGTACCTGGAATACCTTATGGTGTGTTTGACCTACTCTAATGTTCTTGTCAGTGTAAATGACATTAAATGATTCTATGAGCTGTGGCCAAGATACTGGGCTGAGAACCCTACCATGTACTGTGTTGAGCACAGCTGTACTTGACTGACTGCTCTCACACTGCCTATTTGTTTGTTGATGGCTTCTGTTTCTATATTCTGATGCATTAAATTGTACCTCTACTGTAGCCGTATGAGTTAGAATGAATAAGGGTGTCGAGTTCCCGAAGATGAGCGTTGACTGACGTGAAAGTGTGTTTATGCACGCATGTGCGCTTTGCCTCACCGAATCGTCCCTCATCTTCTCCACGAGGACACGAACCTGGTCAACTAAGTCACTGCGGGGTGGAGACAGGTATCAGCAAAAAAGTGAAGAGCAGGAGGCGGTGGGGGGGCCGAACTGGAAACCCGAGGGCGGGCAGACCAACTCACTCGCCGTTGGCTCCGGCAACGGCCTGGTTTAGGAAGGCACCGGGGGAACCTTCCTTTCCAGTTCCCACTGAGAAGCCGGTCAAACTGGGGCTGAACTCTCGAAAGATATCTACATACAGAGAAATGCCAAGTGGGGTTGTGGTCATGATTATTTGGGGTGAGGTGAATTTCACTGGTCTGAATCATGTGACTTACTGGGAAGGGTGGTGATGCTGCTGAGATTTTTATCTCCTCCAATGCTGTGGAGCACAAAGTCTATTAGCTGCAAGGAACACCAAATAACAGCAAAGACAAAAATTTCTGCCTTTTGCACTGACTAACAGCACCTCCACTGGAAACTTACCTCCAGGACAGCCCCCTGTACTCTACCATGACATCCAGTATGTTGTTGGGTGAGCCTCCAGCTCCATTGGCTGCCTATGGGGAGAAAGACAGCAGCTGGTGAGTGCAAGAGCCTATCAAAGCAATTCTTTGTCTACAGGTCCCCACCCATCCAAGGGGCTGTTTCAAACAAGCAAAACATGGAAATCCACAAACCAGCACAGACATGGGGTCATGCAGGGGCTGGGAAAGGCTCACCGTGAGGGAGTCTCCCATGGCTGCCACCACTTTTATGTCCGCGGGGCGGAGAGCATGAACTGTGGGAAGGAGATGCGTGGAATGAGTAAGACAGGAAGTAGGGAATCGCACAAGGTCAACAATGGAACAACAGGATTTGCTAGGTCATCAGAGCAGACCATGGATCTCATAAGGTCGCCTCTGCCTTCCATCTCCACCATCATGCCCACTAACTGGTCCCATCTGTGCTGGCCTCCATTTCTGTCCCTGCTTCCCCTGCCGTGGGGTCAAATTCCTCTAATGCTTTTGTGGGGGTGAGGTGGAGCGTTGTTTTATAGCAGACATTACGTACCTGATGTAGGGGCGGAGGGGGAGGGGCTTCGGTCTTCACAAGTGAGCTCACTTCCTGTTTTCTGCATGGATGCACAACAAGCGATCACATGAATGCAGCACTTGGTAGTGACGTGCAGTGATGTGCAGTGACGTGAGAGCACTATAGTGTTGTAGACCAGCTCCATCAAAGTTAAGCATAATGCACAGAACACCCTGTCAGGCAAAACGCAACTAAGTAACATCATACTTTAAAGAACAACATCACTACACCACGGGACAGAGACTGGACTGAACGGTGCCTGAAAAGGAGGAGGGGCTTACCAGGTCCAGAAGGTCCACCCTAGTGTCCTCGTCAAAAGTGGGGGTTTGTCGGTGAAACTCTGACAGGGAGTTCTTACGAGTCCTCAGAAAGGGCTGATACTGAAGAATGAGACCAAAAAGGTTTGCACCATTTGATTTCTGAGACCGGGCTCCGAGCCTCTGCATGTAACTTCAAGGTATTTTTCACATGGGGATATTAACTTATTATCTTATGGGGTGCTTCCCTTGGAGTCTCGGATTCAAGAGATCTTCATATCGTCTGCTGGCCTAAGTGCCCTCCCTCA
>JAACJT020000021.1:18029368-18049972 GCA_009936485.2 Gymnarchus niloticus | reverse complement strand
GCCTTTGGCTTACTCTCTGGGGACTGTGGGCCCGGGACTACGTAAAGCGCTTTGTGACCGCGCTCCGTGTTAAAAGCAGTATATAAATAAAATTGAATTGAATTGAATTGAATTAACGAACCACATTCTGGCATGGGACACTGAAGATGTTATGGCTGTCCAAGTCATGCTGCCCAGTCATTGGCTGCAACTAAAGGAGGAAGAATGTCATTGGTTAAAACAGCTCCGGGGACTTTTTACTGACTATTACAGTAAAGGCTCTCAGCTGCTCTGAAAACATGGGTGTTTTATTTCCTTTAATGTTGTCCAGTTCTGGGGAATCTGTCTTATACTGTTCGACTTTTTGCTCAAGGGTCCAATGCAGTATTCCTTGTGGGATCTGACCCAAGTGTTTTGTAAATAATATTCTGCTGAAGACTCACAAGGTTGGTCCAAAGCTGAGTGACCAGTTTGTTGCTGTTTACTGCTCTCTGTCCAGCAGGGGGGGTCCTTCCTGCCTTTTGCAGACAGAGTTAGTCAAACACTTGGGTAGCCAGGTATCTGCCCCCCACCTGTCCTCATTACTGTCTCATGCAGATTCTGCTGGTCCATTTGGGTGTAACTTACTGATGTGTGCCCTACGCCTGCATCCATGGGCATTTTGTGCAGCAGAACAGCAAAGTTCTCTCCGTCAGTGTACCACGGCTTGGTCTCAAGGTGACGCTCAAGGGACTCCTGAGAAAAGCATGTGACTGTTTACATATAAACAAATGAAGATAATTGGGCAATAGAGGAAATGCATGCCTATGCAATAACCAAGTGATGGTACCTGCAAGGACTGTATAAGAGCAGCCTTTATCAGCCTGACTTCAGCAGTATTGCTGAGCTCCTGGCACAGGCATAACCTGCCAGAATTCATTACAGGACAACTTCACACAGAACCATACATATATCAAGTGTTTAAGGAATAATAATTTAAATCAATGTACCCTGAAACTAACATCTAACAATGGAGAACAACAGAGTAAAAAATATCAGACTTACTCTATTAAGGAATACAGTTATCATTTTAGTAATCTGAGGGTAAATACGAATGAATTACATCCCATTCAGAGTGTAGCCCAGCCTTGTGCTGTATGCTGTGCGGGACAGATTCCTGAAACCCCCTCCAACCCACAACCTTGACCAAGATATGCAGTTACAAGTTGGATGGATGGATGCGAGTCAGTCACTTAAAAACAGTTCGGACTCGGGTCATCTGGGCAAATGTAGGCATCAAGGCAGGTCACCTTTCGTTCTGGGAACGTCCGACCGCTCCATGTCCAGCCCACACCACCGCATTGACCACAGTATAATCCAACTGTACAGACAGAGATGTGGGAAGGCATTTGTATCACTGCTGGTATTTCTGTGTTCAGCTCAAAGCACCGGCAGCCGTACTAGTGAAGCATCTAAATCAACATAGAAAACACAGATTGAGGTGTTCCAGAAATCGACTGAAGTGTAAATATACAGCCCACACACGCATGTACACATAAACACACTCGAGGTAGTTTCTTTTGTCAGGCAGATAAAGTATATCTGACAATCAACGAGAGAATAAAATTTCAAGGCCAAAATCTATGAGTCACAATTACAGCAATGTGGCTTATGCAAGATGGCAGGACAGTGGACAGGCAGATAGAGAAATGTGAGATTCAGATGAGCAGACAGACCGAAGGTCCTAGTCAAATGGAGAGATACTGAAGAACTCAGAAAAACAGAGAGATACTAAGGAACCCAGAAAAACAGAGATTCTGAGGAACCCACACAAATAAAGAATCCATACAAACCTGGGCACGCATGGTTTGCAGGGCCTGATCAAACTGGCGGACAACCTCAGCTACCTGTGAGCCGGCCTGATAGAGCAGAACATACAGAAAAATGAGATGAATGAGATCATTCTGTCATTAATAGTGATGATCGCATTACACTATGGATCTGGGATCGGTTAGTTGACCTGCTCTGAGCAGGCACAGAGCTCATCCACTGGGACCAGGAACAGCACCAGCCTCCATCTGCGGTTGCTGTGGAGTGCCTGTAGAATTCACAGAGGAAGAGCGGCAACGGGGCATTTGGGATTAATCCTGTAATTAAGTCTACAGGACCCACGCAGCGGCGGCACAGCGACGGAAAGGGACGGAGACAAAGAGACAAGGAAAGAACAACCTGCTGAGTGCGGAGCGAGAGAGCCAGGTCAGCAGCCTGCTCCGAGAGACTCCTACAACACAGAAAATTCAGGTGGATGAAATGCAAATAGAGACGCACATGGAAAAACAGGCAGGCTGATGGACTGTTAGTCTTTAACTGCCTAACTGTTAGTTCTTCAGGTTAGCTACCTCACTTAAGAGCAGGTAGAGAATAGAGAAGGGCACAGACAGATGTGAACCAACGTACATTAAATCCTTAACCGTCAAGACGTGTGTCAGTACCTTTGTTCTGAGAACGGACCGCCTGGGTGTTCAGGCACCATGCTGACCAAACTGGGGTTAAACAAGGAAAGCAGCTCTGAAAGAAAGACAGGGAAAATTAAATTGTGCTTTCAAATAAACAAGAGTAAAATTGCATCAGGCAGGGCTTTTCTGCCTTCTTTTAAAGCAGCAGAAACCACAACATGACAATTAACCAGAGCCAGTGATCTCCTCCCACTAATGTGTAATCTTACAAGAATTTAAAATATAAGGACTGGGGTTGGTTTAATATTTTTTGCCTCTTGGTATTAACATAAATTTGTAAATGTAAGAAATACAACCCATGAAATCAGGTTCTGTACCAAGAGCAAATTTTAGCATAGGAAAAGATACACACAGACACACCCAGGGCAATGGCAGGTGGGTCAGCCTGGTTTATAGCGGCTAACATTATCTTTATTGGTACAGGGTCAATGTGATTGACATTGTCTGTTGAGACTGGCAAAAAGTGCTGCCGTTAGCTGAAAGGCAAATGCACATGTTCTCATAATGGCCTTTGTCACATGACCCACTATGAGATCATTTACAGTTTAGAGAAGAGACCTCTTTGGTCAATCAATGCCACTGATTCGCTCCAGCAATGTCAAATGTAGTTGGAAAGCTCAGAAAATCTGAGCAGTCATCACTTTCCACTAAGCTGACTTGTTTTCTGTGCCACAGAAGAAAGATGTGGAGAACATACCTGATAATGTTTCCAGGATTGTGAGGACCTCACTCCTACAGAGAGATGACAAAATGATAAGTATTTAAAACAATCAAAATAATAATGCTGGTGAAATAATTAGCATGTATAATTGAGCCTGGGGTCAACCTACCGGCTGGAGTTTGGGAGCCCGATGGCAGACAAGACACCAACGTCCCCAGGTCTCACCGCATGAGCTGGGGGGGGGGGTGCGGGGGGGAGTGGGGTGCAAACAGAGGGGATGCAGGTAGTGGCAAAGAGATGGAGTAACAGGCATGGGACAATGGAGTCTTTCCAGAGGACAGCATTGGCGAGGAGCATCAGGCACCAAGACCTCCAGAAGATCATAACCTCACTTTGAACTGCACTGGTCATAACCCTAGAGAAGCTGTAGCCATGGCAGTGTTTGATAACCGGGGCTGATATAGCAGATAGTACCTTGGAGGAAGATGGCTGCCAATGGACAGTAAGGAACCGCATGGAACAGAGTGGCATGAAGAGAGATCTAGCCATCTGGAGGCTGATATTCACCCTTAATTGGATAATTAACTAATGACGGCTGTGCGTGGAGCTGACCTACCAGAAGAAGGAGGGGACGGGGACGGGGCAGGATTGGCACAGAGTAGGGGCAGCAAAATGTGGGGCTGTTAGTGGGTGGAGGCATAGAGTAAACATCACACCTATAACATTATAAGCACACACAAACAGGGACATACATCTACACACAAACACATTCACACAGACAGATACGTGCTGGTATAGACCTCACCGTCTCTGTCTCCCATGGCAGCAGGTCGCTAGTCTTCCCACTCACAGATCGCAGGGAAGAAACTAGAGTGAACATGAATGATGAGTGGAAGAAAACAACCCAGGTGCAGCACACACACACACTCTCATCCCTATAGGTCTGACCCTAATAATAACTATGACAACCCTAATCCTTACCCCGCCTTAACCTTAAGCATAAGAAACCCAACAAAATACAAGACTTTCGCCTGTTTGGGGTTTTTGATTGTATTCACAGATTTTTAGAAACTGAGTTCTCCCTTGTAGCAACATGACAAATGTCCCCACAAAGTAATATAAACATGGCCAGAAATACTTACAGTGACCAGGGACATAGATCTTCCTGCTAAGCTGATGTTTTTGTTTCCATAACAACAGCCCTATTTAGGTATATATCTGGACGTTGAGTAATACACTCTAATTTGTATACAAATCCTGAGGATTTTTGACACATGTATAAATGAAGTATCCCTTCAAAAACTTGTGCTTGTTTATAAAGGTTTTTGAACTCTGATTAGTGCTTACAGAAAAAAAAAAAACTTGACATTGTTCCAAATGAGACACAATATACTCATTAATCAGTCAAACTTACACTGACGATAAAGTGAACAATACCAAAAATACAGAAAGTATATGATCAGCTTCAAATGTTTTTCAAAATAAAAAATGACATAGCTATTTCAGACATTAATACAAAACCTTTTTTACTGTTTAAATATGCATTGTTACAACTGCATGCCAGATTTGTGGATAAAACTCATCCACAACATAAAATCCAATGCGTGATCTACTGTAAGCATCCAAACACATCATTTTGATTGCTAAAATCCATAGGTGTCACAGTAACTCTTGCTGTGGAAGTACATCTTACCCCCATTATCACAGACAGAATGCCGGTGTGAGAAATATACCATATATCAGGGGCAGTTTTACACATTTAGTTTTTCCAGCCCTTTTCATATCTTAGATTTGAGGAGGAAACCAGAAAAGATTCATAATGACAAAAGCTGTCCCAGATTAGGCTGGTTCTCTGCTGCCAAAATCAGCAGTTGTCACGGGTTGTTTTTTCTCTCTGGATTCAATTCTATTTTTTTTTCAGTATTCGTTGAAGGGAAGTATTGCTCCCTGCTGAGATGTGAGAAAGGCAGTATGGGTTTGCGAGTACCTGTAATCGCAGACAGAAGCCAGAACAAGACCAGGAGATGAGGACCGAGCTTCTCCCACCCAGACACATCCATGATCACTGGAATAACGCCTGGATGTCCAAAAATGTGTCAGCGTCCTCAGGTGACCTCGTCTCTGTGGGATTACGTTATTAGGAGTCTGGCTGGAGTGTCCGTCCACCTTCTCCTCGCTGCCGAATGTCTCCTAATTCAATGGTTTGTACCAGCACCTGGAACTGTCCCTCTCTCCACCTACCTGAATGTGTGCACTAGGTTGTCTGGAGACTGTAGAAGGGGTGAAGTCTTCTTCTGAAGTTATTTTCCTCTAAAACCGTGCTAATCAGTGTTAGCTCTGCGCATTTAAGTATTTATGTTTAAGCACCTGAGTTCTAAATGAAACAAACCTTGGCGATGACGTACTAAATGTAGATATAAGGGTTATTGAGTATTTGGAAATACTTCAATGAGAATTAGAATAATTATTATTCATAAACTTACCTCTGAAACAAAAAGACTTACAAATACATACTGCTGTATAGTATCTACATCTGCTGACTTCCAGAAATGCAATAGCTTTCAAAAGTAGAACAAATACACAAAGGTTGATCTGAGATAAGTTTATTACATCTGTTTTATGTTGGTGTTATTGTACCAAATTATGCCTTAGGGGGCAAGTTCAACTCTACCTTGCTTATGAGAAGTATGCATTCCTCTTTTCCTATAAACATAAAAAACTGCAAACACAGCATACTCTCGCATGCACTGTCTGCATCATGGGGCATACATACAGCAACCACAAATTTTTAAAGTCTTTTTCTTAATTCTGTGGAACAGCTCAAAGTAGCTGCTTAAATGTCAATCAAAATGAAGAACACTGTTCAATGAATAATCCTTTTCCTCATTCTTTTTGTACTCTCGACCAGCCAAAAACGAGAACTCCAATAAAGCCTCGATTCCATCTCCCAAATTCAGTCTAGTTAGACACTGTTAATCAGTCAGTACAGTATCTGCCAAAATGAAATAGTGACTGATGAATCATTTAAAATCGTCACTGAGAAAGTCAGCTCCTGGAGTGCCCAAATCCAGCAGATATTCCTGGTCTGTAAATATTGAAATGTACCCATTTTTCCTGGCCACCTAAAGTGTATCACATAATTGCCTTTTAAAACATAGCAGCGAAAAAGCTAAATCCCCAGCCACTGCTCCAGCCCTGATCTAGGAGAAACCTCTCATAGCGTTAGCATAACTTTCCTTCAAACTTTAATCCGGCCTTTGAAAGAAAGGGGAAATCTCACTAGTATGGTCTGTTCATTACCAACAATATCAGTGTAGCTGAACATTACTAATGACTTTATTCTGTAGGGCTTGCTGTACCACCCTTGGTTAGTCTGATCTGGGGGTAGACAGGGCTGGGTACCTGTGTGAGAATGGGGCACCCTGCATCCAGGTGTGGCACGACCGTTCCATTGAATAAATGTCACATTGCAGGATGAGCCGCACACCATTGCGTGAGATACTTTACGGCGTCATCGTAAAAAATGTTCAGCCGGGGCCAAGTATCTCCCTCTATCTGAGCAGATCTGAGGTTGAGATCAGATAGGATAAAACTAACATAAATGTTGATCCAAAGTCAGCAACAGTTTTGGGGATCTAAAAGGTTCTGAAGTGAACTGAAATGAAGTTGTTTCGAAACATAAGCAAAAAAATTAAATTATGAAGCAAACCATTCTTTATACTAAAAAGTGAAATGAAGCACCAAAACTGTTTTAATTTTCTTACTAGGAAGATTTTATGAGTGTTATACCAGTGACCTTTGGCACATGTGACATCTTGGTAAAGAGCAACAAAAAGTATCCAATACAATATACAATATTTAGAGAGGCAATATAAAACTCATTTTATACTATTCTTCACATGTCCAGGTTGGAAGCAGGCTTGGTTTATTATATGAAAGGAATAACTACAGGTGATTTCTTATGGTTTCACATGAGAGTGATCACTTTCTTTTTGCACTGGGCATTAATGTCTGTTCTCTGCTTAAAACCTGTGATTTTGGTTCCTTTTCACTTGAGAATGACATGGTTCAGCTGTCACTGCGTAATCTGGACAGAGGAGCTTTACTGCAGGAGCTACTGAACCTTCTCATCAGTCACTGCTATCTGTCCACCTCGACTGAAAGAAAAAAGATATACACAGTGCTAACTGGGATATGTGTAAAAAGAGGCACGCATTACAAAGGCTGCTTCTGTTAGCTCCTGAATCAACAGAAACTGCACCCCTGTCACAGATGGGTAGATGGGTTATACATCTGGAGAATTCAGAAGTTCAAAGAAGGTACCATGGCAGCCAAACTACTACCCTGATGTTGTTCACATATAGGAAACCAGCTGATAAAATATTTCACACATATCACATTTCCTCTGCGGCCTGGTTACATTCAAGTGCAACATGGAGTGAGCATACGCAGTATTGAACATTCTTTATTGAGGACCTCTGCTATATTTAAAACAAACCCAGATAGATAATATGAAATAAGTATGCTTGTTTGTAACTCGAGAATTATGGCAAGGGGCTTATTCATAGGTAAGAGTGAGGGACAGACGTATATAAAATCATATGTGGAGACATGGGTAATATATCATGCAGGTGGCCAACTTACAGCTTGGAAGTACTTTGTCCAAAGGGAACTAAAGTAGGATTATAAGTTAAAGAGTTACTTATGGAAACTGCATTTTTTTAGTCCTCAGAGACAGCCTGTTTCTGAATTTGTCATATTTATCATGTGTATATGATCTGCCTTCATTTCCTCACCTGGGAGGATCGTCATCGTTATTCACATAAAATACAAGCAGAGAACAAACTACATGACAGCCATTCAGAGGAATGAATTTCACCCAGTAAGATATTACTTAAACGATTTAAATTCTTTCCAAGAACAAAATGTTTGTATCAACGAGGATTCGTGTTCAGCTGCACAAATCTGGCAAAGGTAGTCACATGCAATGCTGAGCCCTGCTGACTGGTTCCCCTTTGTTTGATTCTAGTGCAATTTACTAGTTAACTGGTAAACAAGTACCAGCCCCCATGAAAGTGTGGTGAATCCAACAATCAAATGGTTCACGGTGGCAAAGAGAAAGATGCTAAATTTTCATAAAGGGTGTACCATTCATAGTCTCAATGGCAATACAAGAACGTGACCCCTTAACCTACTCAGTGGCTGTAGGTACCAGTTAACCAGAAAACATGGCTGTCTTTCAATGACATGCAAGCAAAACCAGGTTTTAACAAACTACTCAAAAAGTAACCCCGACTTTCTAACTTTCTCACTAGCAGGTTTGCAGCGGTTTAGTCGCATGGGACCCGGAGGTCTCCAGTGCGGAGGGACACGCTCATCAGCTGAAGGAAGAGGCGGAGCTTCGGCGGCGGACCGGATGTTGATTGCGCCTGTGGAAACAGCTGCAGCCGATGGGAGAGGCGGAGCTTCACGGCGGACCGGATGTTGATAGAGTCCGTGGAAACAGCTGCAGCTGAAGAAAGAGGCGGAGCTTCGGCGGCGGACCGGATGTTGATAGAGTCTGTGGAAACAGCTGCAGCTGAAGGAAGAGGCGGAGCTTCAGGGCGGACCGGATGTTGATAGAGTCTGTGCGAACAGCTGAGCGAGAACAACAAAGCGGCGGCTCCGAGGGCAAGTCGAGACAAACAAACGAAAAAGCGACAGAAGTCCTCGATACTGCGAGGCGACAGATAAAGCAGAGGAAACCGACCCAGCCTAAGGATCAGACGGAGAGGTGAGAGTGTCGTGCCGGGGCTTCTCATCCTGGGAGCGGCTACGAGCGATTGGCTCGGGGCTCTTGGCCGGACGGTGACTTTCTGTCTTGCGGGTAACTTTTCGAGAGCCGGGCGGCTAAACTCACCTCCCCTGGCCACGGTCTCGGTCAGCGGGTTACGGAGCGAGTTACGGGTGAGAGTCTAACGGAGCAGACAGACAGACAGAGGAGTCTAATTCATATAATAATAATTCATATAATGACAAGATAACAACAATAATTCATGTAATGAGGTGTCCCCTTTATACCATTTCATGCTCTGTTCTCACGCAGGCTGTCAGCAGTCCTGCTCCATACACATTTTCCCTTAAATAACCAGGCTGTAATTAGTAGTCGACTTTATGGTACATCGAGTGTGTGTCTGTACTCTTTAAATGTGCCTGTGATTGTACCTTTTAGGCCTTTATGGTTGTGTGATCGTTATGACCTGATATGAATGTATGGATGACACGCTTCTCGTATGACATGCACCGCAGTGTCATGGTGATGGCTGTGTGAACTTCTGCTCGGCTCTGCAGGCCACACGCCATCTCCACCATCTGATTATCCAGAATGTCAGTGATGTACCCGAAATGCTTCAACCGTAGGACGTTTTGATTTGAACCACAGTCTTTCTGTTCCCTCAGCCTATATTTTGACCCGCTGTCTTAATTTCTGTTTCCTTTATTGGCTGCATATGGCAGTGTTTTTATTTACTGGACCTTTTAAATCATGCATATATTGCTCCTCAGTCCTGTATACTGTGGTGGCACTGGCAGTCTCTAGTAATGGTGGTATGATTGTTTTTTTTGAAGTGATGGACAAAACGTGTAGTAAGTCACCACAAAATGGTGCTGCTCCATGTTGGTGAATGCACCGTGGTGCCCAGATGGCATCGTGTTTGGCATGCTGCTGGGACTACGGTATTATTGAAACACACACCTTAACTTGGCAGGACAGCGCTGCTGTGCTCTGTCACCATGTAATTCACTGTCCCGCATCTCGCACATGGTATGTCCTTCTTAAAGCTACAACTGGGCTCTGTCCCGTGTGACTGTCACCAGCGGCGCAGTCATTTAACTCTGTGGATGAATCGCCTCAGTCGTTGTGGGGGAGTGACAGCATCGCTCAGAAGCGGGGGGCATCGAGCCCATGGACACTGCATGCTGGGTTTCACAGCCGGACTTGTCTAGCAGTGTATCCCAGTAAAAGTGCTCCGTGCAGCTGTCTGAGAACAAGACGTTTTCAGCCGCAGTCCCCAAAGTAATGATAGCATCACTGGTGCTATTAATAAATCCTGCATGGAGATCAGTGGTAACAGTAGAGGGCCAGTTTGATGCCATTGTTTAAGATGTAGCTTGCTGTTTTCAGAGAGAACGGTACAGGTGACAGAAATGGATTCCCAAAGTTTGTTTTTTTTTTTTGGTTATAAACTGGCTGATTCACAAGCTGCTCAAATTTACTTTCCAAAGTGGCCATTTATTAATATTACACAGTCATCTAATGGCACTTGATAGAGCAAAAGGCTGGTGTGTGTATAACTGAGAGGATGTGGAGATAGACGCCAGAGCTCTTTGTTCATTCCTCCCACGCTGAGCATGCAGTCGTCTGAATCATTGGCCCCAGCTGCCTGTCTGTGAGCATCCTGCACTGGCAGCATTTTGTCTGGCTTGCTCTTGGGTTCATTTGGAACTGCAGCTTTGCTTGTCTGCCTTTTTAGATGCCTTCCTATTTCTGGTCCGTGTGTACATGTGTTACTGTGTATTTTTATTGTCCTTGTGTGTAGGGTGGCCTATTCTAGTTCTGTCATATGGTTTAAGGATGCTAATTCTCTCCCCTTGTTCTTTAGACCTCTTTCCCCCTAAGCCTTTTCACTGTCCAGTTGGACTTTAAATGGACTTTTTGGCACTCCTAAACTGCAGTGCACTATAGGGCACCTTTGATTCAGCTCTGCCAAGCTATTGGCTGCCATTTTGAGCTTGTTCACACAGGCACAGAGAAAGGCCAGGCATAGTCTGCCTCAAATTTCACCTGTAAAGGGCAGCGGTCAGGGAGCTAAAAGCCTGTCATGATCTCCAGCGTAAAAGCACCGCAGTGTTGTCATGTGCGTTCTGACGACAGGCAATACTGAAGCTTTTTGTTGACAAGCACGCTCAACAGTTGGTTTCTGTTCAAAACTGCAGCACAATAATTAGCTGACAGTGTGCTGTTCCAGTCAGAGGCGATGCTGTGTTACTGGACTGGCCGTGCAACTCTACATTTTGTCAGAATGGATTTGACAGATTGTGATCTGTTTGATTCACAGATGGGGTGTGTGGTCGTGTGAGAGAAATAGAGAAAATAATTTTGGTGTGGCTTAGAAACCAGGCTGAACGTGGGGGACCAAACCAGTGGTAATTCATGAACACAGTTCATGTGTCTTTTGATTCTAGCCCAGGTGAGCCTGGGTTGCTTTTGAAAAGTTGGAGATGGTGGAGTTCAATACGTTCTCCGACTGAAAAAAGCCAGCTGGCTGCGTCACTCACCATGGTAATGTCCTCTGTGGTCTGCAGTCTCAGTACCACGTGTGCTGATCTCGCTTCTCTGTCCCAGGGATATCTGGGCCCAGCAGAACGCGATGGGACGGATCTTCTTGGATCACATCGGTGGGACACGCCTCTTCTCCTGCGCCAACTGCGACACGATCCTTACCAACCGGTCTGAGCTCATCTCCACACGCTTCACTGGGGCCACAGGACGCGCCTTCCTCTTTAACAAGGCATGGCCCATTTCCCTTCTGCTAGTCACCGGAGAGCACTGTCCTTCATGGAGGCATCTGATACGCTAACCCAGTAGGAGCTGCTGCTTTGTTTCTGTGCATCGCAAGAAAATTGCACATTGTAACATCTTTGCTGCTTGTTGAAAGCACATTGTAATTTTTGTATTTTTTTTTTTTTTTTCCTTCCTTTTGAATGTTATTCTTGAATTGCTTGTTCAGTATCTTGATCTGGGGTACAGTACTAGGGCATGTTATGTGAAGTTGGCTTGGCAGCATTCAGGTCGCAAGGCGTTGAACTGCAGTTTAAACTGCTATCCTAAAAAGGCTGCCGTATAGGTCAGTTCACGAGTCAAAACAGGGCTGGTTACCTCTTGCCCTTCAAGGTTATGGGCTATTCTGATAAATTTTTTTCTTAACTGCAGCCCTGAAGCGCTTTATTGAGTTAATGATTTGAATCGAATGTTCCCTCTTTGGTACACAACTCGATTGAGGACCAGGCAGTTGGCACCCCTGTCGAACTGCAGCATCACAGAATTATGGCTCACTGTCGCCCACAGGTGGTGAACCTGCAGTACAGCGAGGTGCAGGACCGTGTCATGCTGACAGGCCGCCACATGGTGCGTGATGTCAGCTGCAAGAACTGCAACAGCAAGCTGGGCTGGATCTATGAGTTTGCCACAGAGGACAGCCAGCGCTACAAGGAGGGCCGTGTCATTCTGGAAAGGGCACTGGTGCGCGAGAGCGAGGGCTTCGAGGAGCACATCCCCACCGAAAATTCCTGAGTCTGACCTAGCTGCTGTCGTAACTGAAGCAGCTCTCAAATAAACATACACTCCCTGAAACCACTGCCACTTAGCTCATTTGCCCCAGTTCATTGCCATTTCCTGCTGCCTCTTCCTTTTCCCCTCCCACCATTGTCTTCTGGCCAACCAGAGACTGATGCAGCGGCCTCAGCCTACCAGTCCAGCACACTCTCTCATGCATCCACATGATCATCAATACGTTGCACCTACAGGCATGTCTGGTACACCCCTACCAACCACGCTCAGGTATACAAAGCCTATCCTTGCACATAACTGCTTATGTGCACGTCTACACACTTGGTCACATGACTCTATTGGCAGATAAGAGGACTTGCATGTCAGTCTGTACAGGTGCCCTGCTGTTACCCTGAAGACACCTGGACTCAGTCTGTTCTACAGCCAGTCAGAGAGGGTGTGAGAAATGGAGGTGAAGTACAGATGATCTAAATGGCTGACTGTTTGGTCTTTGTTCACCACCTTCTAACAGTTCTTGCCCTCAGTGCTGTTGTGGTTGAGATCCACAGCCTCATTTTTCACAGTATAGCTGGTCCAGGTCATGTGATTGATGGTGAGGTCACATTTACAAGGCTGTGTTTATTTAAAAAAAAAAAAAGGACCCCTGGCAGCTATGTGGCCCTCCTCTTATCTGCCATGTTTTACTCCAGTGCGTAAAGTCGCTTTTCAGAAGGAGTGTGTTGTGGGTCACATTGAGTGTGTGAGCCCCCTGGCCTTCAGAAAGGGGAGGTTCTGCTTATTTGATTACCACATGTGTAAGGTCAGTTTCTGTGTTTAAAAGTGGGGGGGGGGGGAAGTTAAAACTTTAGCCGACAGGTTTCCAGGAGGGATCACAAGGGTTTTTTTTTTTTTTTTTTTTTTTTTTTTTCCCCCTCCTCCTTTCTCACCAGGTGAATGGCTATCCCTTTCAAACGTTGGTATGTAAAAGCCTTAGAAGCCAGTATCGAAACCCTTTTGTTCATCCCTCCTGCTTTCCAGTATTGATGACGTCTTTTTCAGTGAGGGTTTGTTTGACATGTGGAGTTCAGCACCTAGCACTCATGCCCTTACCTGCCCAAGACTAGCCTTCTCTCTGAGGTAACAGCTGCAGTAGATTTGGGTGGTCTCTACCGTTAGTGTCCCCTTTGCCTGTCTGGATTTGAAATCGGACATCCAGCACACCCTCTTAATGCAGTGTCCTGTCTTCACCCAGCTCGTCATGCAGCTGTGGCATCTAAGGTCATTCTTATAGCCTTATTTTAATTATTGTTGTGATCATTACTGGTCTTCTTCCTTAAGAATGTAAATGCGAGGTGTTTTGTTCTGTAATGATGATTTTATCAATAAATTGAATCGTCTTGCTGAAAGTGCTGTTGGTGCCCTGGTTTTGTAATCTAAAGAGGGTTGGTCTGGTAATGTCTACAGCAGAGCATGAGAATGGAAGGCCTTCATTTTCCAAAGCTGCAGATGGGCCAGTTCTCAATCAGTCTATACTCTGACAAACTGATTTACCCTCCTGCACTGGATACACTCAAATGAGACTTCTAATGTTTCATAGATACTGTGGGTCTATCACTGTCTCTACAGTGAGGGAACAAATAATGATGCCTTTTTCATAATTAATTTTTTATGCATTTCACTCTTAAAAGGTGTAAAGTCTGGTGCTAATATAAATACATGTAAACTTTCTGTTTAAAAGTCAAACTGAAAATCCCCGCTTTATTGAATGTGCTAAGAGGAAAATGCCTGTTGATAGATTCCTTAACCCAAGAGTGAGAAAGAATCAAATATAATTTTTGCCCCTTGTAACACCAAGCATTTCAAATGCTAAATTTGATTTTGAACATCCCAGCAACCTAAACAACCCGTCTGTCTTAAGTGGTTTAACAGGTAGTATTTCTCTACACTGGCCATTAAAGTGAGTTGCCAACATATTTAGATTACAGATTAATAATCACCTTTTATCTCTCTCAACACTTGATGGGATCTCCAACAGTTACAAATGCTTCCAACAGATGGCGATAGAGGGTATTAACATGCCTCGTTACGTATGTAGTCCATAGGGTTACTTAACAATTCTTTTTCGTCAATAAAGCCTTTTGGTTGGGATCACATTTATACTCAAGGCCAGGTAAGCTATTCTTCAATAAAAGGTTTGAGGAGGGGCACTAAATGGAGGTGGATTGAGTCTGCAGTTTCTCTTATCTCAGTGCAAACTTTAACACACCATGCCATAAAGTCCAATACAAAGTGAGCATTGGCAGGCCACAGTTGCAATATTGTGACTGCCAGACACTGTAGCCCTAAGCCAATATATAATGATTTTATTATCAATATATAGAGGAATTTGAATTGATAAAAATGACGGCTTCTTCGCTCATGTATGTCTTTGTCTTGTTGGATTGAATCCTTGGTACATTTTTGCATGTAGGAAGGGTTGTTCGATCCAGCTGTAACCTTTTTCAAAGGGGTGAATTTACTGGGTAATTTAAATGCACCATCAGATTAGTACATGTGGGGCTTTTTTAAATTAATCCCGTAAGCGAATACTCATACTAAATGCGTAGGTAGTAGATGGACCTTGTCCCAAGCTAGTAGTACGGGGATGGAATCTGTCATATCATGCATATGAATAAAAAGATCATATACTGACAAGTTAAATTCACTGTGTAGCAAATATTTTCCTACTGGGAGTAAAACACACGCTGTGTTATAAATTGAAAGTGCTGATTGCAAATCTGAACTCAGGATGCGCCTGGCATGTCCAGATTCTGTTATACATACACACATGGAATTACGTTTGGTCTCATTCAGTTGTTGCCAGGTAGTTTACTACACGTCCTGTTGCGTGTCGCGTGATTACCGGCACTCACACCTGCTGGCTTGTTAGCCCCTCGGTGGATGTGTGTTTGCAAAAGCGAGGCTGGCAAAATCCCATCACCACCTCCTAGTGGTGCTGGCTGAAAAAAAGGATTTCTGTTACCTTAGCTAATGGTGGGAGTCTTCAGTGTCAGGTGGAGTAACGTGCCAGTTAAAATGTTTTTGTTAGTTGCATCAATGGTAATGTCCAATAAAACATTCCGAAATGCTAGGGCTTTGCCCATAGGCAACACATGTCAGTCTCACCAAGACAACGTGAAGAGAATGATGAGGGCTAAATTGATCCTGTCTGACAACATCAACCCCCCGCATCACCACCTTCTCTTCCTGGAGCGCTGGCTGAACCTCGGCCAACAACTGAAGGCACGTAAAACTGGAGTCAAGTAAATAAGTGGAATCAAGTGGCTGAAGCTTCCTGAGCATAAAAGTCAATTGGCACTCGATGTGGATCTTGATCAGCTGGCAGAAACTCTTTGGGATGACATCGTCAGTCAAATCCTTGCTGCTGCCAATGAGACTCTTGGGAGAACAAAGCCTGCAAGTCAGCAACAAAGCAGGTGGTGGCCACAGCAAAGGTCAAATACCGCAATGAACTGTACGACCGGGTAGATGCATCTGGAGGTGCAAACAATATTTACAGAATCGCCAGCTCAGAACACCATGTGGCCCAAGACATTAGCCACATCAAGAACATCAAAGACAAGGAACTGCAAGTCATCTACCGGCCTGGCTGTCCCACCTACACTGCTGAATGTCTTCGGGGGATCTAGTCTCATGGACAGCCAGCAAATGTCTTCGGGGGATCTAGTCTCATTGACAGCCAGCAAATGTCTTCGGGGGATCTAGTCTCATTGACAGCCAGCAAATGTCTTCGGGGGATCTTGTTTCGTCGACGGCCAGAGAATGTCTTCGGGGGATCTTGTTTCGTCGACGGCCAGAGAATGTCTTCGGGGGATCTTGGCTGAACGTACCTGTCTTGTTGTCATACTCTGGTGATGCTGGCTCATGAAAGTCACCAGGCCGTTGTGCACACAAAGCAATGGTCAAATGGGTGTTTGTTGTGGATTTTTTTGGAGTGTAGGATGTGTTGTGTGGTGTGGAGTTCGTAGTACAATTTGAGTTTTGTTGTGGATTGTAGAGATTACCTTTTATTAATAACTCTGTAATCGTGGTAATAGTTGTAATAGTTATCAATTATGTAATTTGGTTACCGGGACACTTGGTTTCCTCTCATTGTGTATCAGTATGGAAGAGGGCTAACAAAACAGGGAGCACGAAGAGGGAAACCGCGGTGGTGAAGCTGCAGCTAGGGCAGCCAGCATCCGAAGTTACGTTCGGGTGGCGGAGATGGTAGAGCAGGACGCGGTGGAAACGGAGCTACGGAACTGAGTGTGCTGACGGTGGGGAGAAGGCGGGCAAAGTTAGATCAGGAGAGACGCTGACATGGAAAGTGCTACGTGCTCGGGATCAGCGTGCTTATATCGCTCCTCCACCAAACGATGCTCTCAACCTTAAGCACTGGGTGGCAGGTTAAGCCTTCGCCTGGGCGGATTGTAAGGAAATCGTCCTTCCTGTTTGCTACTGTGTACCACTGCCAGCAGTGAAGATGGCTTTAGCTGTCCCACTCATGCTGATATTGCTTGGAGTGTTTCGTGTTTTAGGGGATCCTGTGGACTTCAGTGCTGAACTCAGAAGGTGGCTCCAGGTGCTGAGTCTCTGCGTTCGTCTCTGGAACATCTGGGAATACCAAACTGCGGGAATGGAACACAGTGGATGCTGAAGCTTGATGACCTGATCCTGTTTTATTCTCAATTGAATTGCATTTCTTTCTAAATTCAATTGTTTGAATTGTTTTTAGTTTTAATGTAATACAGACTGGTCTTTTTCTTTTCAGTTAGGCTTTTATGTAATTGGCTGACTGCTCACCACACATTCACCACCCCACCAAAGGAACAGGGTTGCTAATGGGGTAGATCGGGGTTCCTGGGGCCCAGAGCATTGGTTTTATATCTCAGGTGGTGAAGTTGCTTTGGTTGTGTTTATGGTGGGTAGATTTTCTTATTGCCACTGTGATGTTAGGTGGCAGCCCCCATTCTCACCACACATCTGCATAACTTGTGGAGATATTTGTCCAAATGATCTCTTCTTGCCAACTGTGTCAGTCTTACAGTATGATGAAAGTGTCAAATTCTCTTTTATTCCCCTTTAGCTTGTACCAATTCACAGCTGAGCCATTGATATTATAATAATATTGTGGACTGGATGCTCGAGTTCCATTATAATCTCTTTCAAGATTATTCCTTCATAATTTAACACAAATCTTCCATTATGGATCATAACCTCAGCATGATGTACCAAACAGATTTGCGTGACAGGTTCATACCCTGATAAGTGCGTGCATACTGGATGCGTAATCCTACTGATCATTTCATAACCAGTAATTCTCTCCGGTCACGGAGTACAACAATGCAAATAATGCCATCTTTTTAAGTTTCCTATAAAATTTACGTGTTATATTTGTGCATAGACATGCAAATAATGTGTTCCCCATTTGCCATTTTTAATAAGCTTCTATAACTTAAAATCATCATTTTGGACACCCAAAAATAATTGGAAATCTACCACCATCACCTCATTCCGTCTTGCATGAAGTTGGAGTGCGTGGGTGTATTGAGAGGCTGGTGTTACAAACCAAATAGACCATAAAGACTACTAGTTAATTATTTATCCTACTCAGAAAAAAAATAAATTCTTATCAGAATTATGAGAGAATCTGCCGGGTCTATTAAATGTAATTGTAATTGTAAAATGGCTCGAAATTCAGCTGACATTATGCAACGATTCCTAAGGGTTTCTTGTAATGTCAAGTTCATCCAAGTTCGATATTAGATGATGGTCAGAAAATCCTCACAGTGACTGTGCTGGTTGGACAGGCCATATTGCTATTCTTAAAACATATATTTTGACAGGAAGGCCAATGTTATAGCTAGTGGCATGGAGTTTTTAAGCAATTAGCAACCAGAAGTCTTGCGAAGGAGCATGACGTAGCATTGACAATGCAAAAGTAATCTCTGTCGGCATCTTCCAGGTTGCCGACAAGTCACATAAAAAAAAAAGCGTGACTGTGCATGTGAGACGGACCCGAGGGAGACACCTTTGCTCACTCAGGATTTCAGTGACGCTCTCATATTTAAAGAGACTGCAGTTCGGGAAAAACCTACACTACAATCCACGAGCCGTGTCTTTAACTGATAGGGCATACCTCCTTCCATCCATCCATCCATCCATCCATCCATCCATCCATCCATCAAATTGACGCAGATGAAGTTGACACACTGAAACCACTCGGGTTCAAAGGCGGTCCATCTTCATCATCAATGGGGCGATACAGTGGGAAGTCGTGCCGCATGATTTGCATGATCGTTCTGACGATGGCGTTTTTCTTTGCAGAGATCATCGCCGGAAACGTGGGAAACTCTATTGCATTGGTGTCAGATTCATTCAACATGCTGTCAGACTTTCTGTCACTCGCTGTCGGCCTAGCTACTAGTCGTCTGTCACGTCGCGCTCCATCGGGGAGGCGCACCTATGGACTGCCCAGGGCCGAAGTGGTGGGGGCGTTGTCCAACGCTGTGTTTTTGACCGCGCTTTGCTTCTCTGTTTCAATTCAAGCCCTAAAGAGGTTGGCTGACCCCGAAATCATCGACGACCCCCTCCTGGTGCTAATCGTGGGCGTGTTAGGTCTTACGGTCAACTTAGTTGGGGTGACCATATTCCAGGATTTTAGATGCTGTCGGCATGGGATGGGGCGACGTGCACAAGGAAGCCGTCAAGGACCACCGGAGCAAACGGAAAAGAAAGACGAGGAGAATGAAGCAGGTGCTCTGAAATAATCATATTATTAACGCTAGATTTCATGGTTTATTAAATGTACATTGAAAGTAAAACAAGATGCTTGCCTTTAATTCAAAATCTTTGTCATGAAGTTTTAATGGTATTTTACAGAAAAGAACTTTTATTTTAATTTAGTTATGGAACTTGATTGGGTAGTGCTGAAAGGGCTTCGACTTGCCCAATGTCCATCTGAAAATACATTTATAATTTCTTTAGGAGCATCGTATAAACTTTGCATCTATTTAATCCTTAAACATTAAATGTTGCTTATTTTGGAGAATAATATCTACCTGTGTGTGGTTGCTGTAATGTTGATGAACAGCTTCCAACTACTATGAACGAGTACATTAGACAAGCTCAGCTGGATGACGTGATTCAGTAGCAATAGCAGTACCCCCTGCAATATCGTCATGGCAATTATTTATCTTTGTATGGCTTTTCCCGTTAATGAATGCTTTGCTGTGGCACATCTCTGTGAGAGCAGATGTTCAGATTCAGTGGTGGGACTGTATTGATGGATATGCATAGTCAATATGCATGCTCCGGGTATTCCAGTGTGGACCACATGGTTTACTTTTTAATCTGCCAAATCTAGACCACTCCTTGTTTTGATGGCATGTTTCTTGAGGAACACGCAAAAGCATAGAACGCATCATACAAAAATAAAAAAACAAAAATTTCTTGGCCAATACCACCATATGTCTCTTTAGGCTGTTGGTCTCTAACTGCTGCATCTGAAGAAATCTGAAATAGTTCCCACTTCCTGCTCCCAAGCCCAGCTATGGCCGTATAAACGGAGGGAATTAAGTCATCTTTGACGAGAGGTATATCACCATATGGCTTCAATAATAAAGATGTCTTTGGTGAGTTATTTACAAGTGCATCATGTGGTTAAGAGTCTTGACATCTCTCTTGCATAACTAAGGTGCACATGGCCTGTCGTTTTCGTACACAGGTGGCCCGGTTTTTCATTCCAGTGTCTACGACCTGGAGGGACAGGAGGAGTACAGTCGACCTCTCACTATAAGAGGTATGAAAATTCAGCTGGACCCAGTGTCTCAGTGCCATGTCCTCCATTCTCATACCCGTCCTCTATGTCATGATGTCTCTTTGTGTTATTAATATTTGTTTCTTTTTTTTCTCACCCTCTCTCGTATTTCTCCCACCCCTACTGTCCTCTGTGTACAGGCGTCCTGCTCCATGCTATGAATGATGCTCTCGGTTCCGTCGTGGTGGTGGTATCCTCGCTGGTTTTCTACGTGTGGCCACTGGAGCTCAAGGAACAGTGCAATTTTCAGTGCTACCTGGACCCCACGCTCACCTTGGTCATGGTGGTCATCATCATGTTC
>JAACJT020000021.1:18002504-18021686 GCA_009936485.2 Gymnarchus niloticus | reverse complement strand
CTGCCGGGGCGCGGTGGGAGGGCACGCAGGCTGAGAGGGCCGGGGGGGCGGGGGGGGGGGGGGGGGGGGGGGGGGGGGGGATTAGTTGGACAAGGCTAGTTAAAGAGCAAAATGGCAGCCAGACTAGGTACAAAAGAGCAGGGAGGGTGTTGATATGATGGCCTTCTTTGAAAGAATATACAAATGTCCAATCCCAGAATCTGTTTAAATAACTTTTTTAAATAAGCAACAGAGCAGCAGGTGTCACACGTGTTATACACGCCACCTCAAATGGTAGAGGTCCCCCTTCATATCTCTGTTGCACCGTGACACCACCCACCCCAAAAGGACCCCCTTGAGTGTGGCTATTGGCAAGGCCCAGCATGCAGAAAAGGGACGACATCAAGGGCAGAGATAATAAATGTAAGCAGGAGGTTAAAAATAGGTAGGGAGACCAGGGAGGATCATGGGGAGAGTGAGAAGGAAGGAGGCCGATGCATACACAGAACATCATCAAGAATTAAAAATAGAACACAGGGATAAAAAGATACCTCTTGGATCCTCTGACTCAGGTCCTCCGCCGCTGTCCACTTCAAGATCGATGTCAGTGGGGCGCAATGCTACCTTATTAATAGATAAGGGCACGGAGGATACACAGCTCACGAACATCAGCACACGGTGTTGGACTGTGTCTTCCTGCCTTCTCTGGGTCAGTCACACCTGTAGTGCCCTGTGATACCACTGCCCCCCTGCAGGGGGCGCAATTGTTGGGTGCTGTGACTGAAAGTGCCGAAACCTGGCACACTGGAAGCTGTGAACACCGGCAGAAGTGATGCCGAATGATTTCCTTTCACTCACAACATAACGCCCTAAGTGCTGGTGCGGCTCTCAGCTTCTTAACCTGATTTCCCTTCACCAACCACCACTAAAAGCGAGAAGAAGTGGATGGTAAAGCCAGGCATAATGCATTCAGGTGCCTCAGGCCGAGGCCATAAAACCAGATGAATAATGCGGTTTCTACTATTACTGTTCAGCAGTGTCAGAATGATTAATTATGTTTCGTATTATGATTAGGGTCCACCCCCAAATAGCCTTGTCCAAGGGCCTGGCTTTAAAAATAGCCCTATGAATTACTGTCCCCAACAAGCGACACTAGAGCTCGCTGTCCTGCATGGGGAGGTGGATAAGAAGGACCTTGATATGGAAGAATTCATAGGCGCCTCCAGGACAGATCCAGATTTGACCTTTGGATTGCCATCATCCAGAAGGGAGAGAGCAGGATTTCTCCCGGAAAATAACGTGACAGGGCAGGCATGTCGACATCTTGGCCCAGTTTGAATCCGTGACCTTTGCCCTCAGACAACAGCCCATTCGAATGACACGGTGTGATGTCACCTCGCTGTCCTCAAAAATCCTCCACCTTCTCCTCTACCCCCACCCACAGCACCAGCAGCCACAACATTCCGCCTGTACATCAGTGACTGATCTTTCCATCAGCAAACAAGATTGGGGGGTTACACTGACATTGCTCAGAGCCATGTCGCTAGGCAACAGGGCCGAGGTCAGCTGCTGCAGCAACCCTGGCCCAGCCCAATAACCCTTGTGAATCAGCTCTTCCTGTGGTCTGTCAAATGTCCATGTAGTTATGGGATTATAACTCAGGTGCTGACACCATGAAGCCTGGTGCATGTGAGGGAAACAATTCACTACAGACCAAGCCAATGTAAGTTGACTTCGCAGAACAGAAAACACAAATATAACTTTGCAAGGACAGAAAGAAATTTTTACAGGAGTTAAATGAACCAGAGGCTCCCATAAAAAAGTGGCACCCTGCTTTGCAACACCTAGCCAGCCTGAAAACTATTCATAGCCTATACAAGTAATAATAATGCCTGAATATCACCAGTGGGGTGTACTATGAAGTGAGTTTTACGTACCCAGAGTTAACTTGATTAAGCCGAGTTAACTAACCCCGATTACCGTAATCAGTAGTGAATGGTACTACAGCTGTGAGGTACGATTCGTGAGTCAGAATTCGGAAGTAAGCCTCGGTAAACCAGCTTTGTAATTCACTCCATTGGGCTTCACTGTTCCAAACAGCGTGTCTTCAGAAGTAGGTAGTAAATTACTGGCATCATGTAACAAACTTTCCCTGAATGCCACTCACAGTGGAAAAAATGAGCTCAGTAGTTTTACTTAACTATAGCTTGCTAAATTTATCCATAACAAGCAAAACAAAAGAAGTGAATGTTTACCGACCGAAGTAGAAACCATGCCATTTTACTAAACCTCTTCAATATTCAGAAGCACTTAAAACTACATTTTCACTGGAGCATTTAAACTACACCAGCTCCAAAATAATTATTAATAATGGCACAAAGGTAATGCCCCAAACATTGCTCTGAAGCTTAAATGCAAATCCGGAGTCTGCTCTGGAGGAAGCTTTTCAGAGGGAAGTTTGGGAAAACAGCACTGGTGACAAGTGAAGATGACAATTACAGAGAAGAGTCTTTACTGACGTCAAGGTAAAAATTGGAACCATGTGTGAATATTTCAGAGTGCAGGATTATAATTAAACTGGTTGTGTTTTGGCACTGAACAGAATATTCTCTGTGAGGAGAGTGTCCAGGTCAGACGATCTTGGCCTTTGGGTGCAGCATCCTAATTGCATCTCGGCACACCAGCACCTGAGCTCAACCATCACTCTTACACTGGATGGGTCAGCTCTGCCATGCCCAGGATTGACAAAGTCACCCCCTAGATCTCGACCTCCTCAATCCTCCTTTTCCTTCTTGATCTCATGAGAATGTCACAGCTCTCCGAAGCTTTAATCTGAACAATCTGACCTCGGTGTTACACTCACAGGACATCTGTGACAGTCTGAAAGCAAGCACCTGCTTTGTCATTAAACCACATTAACAAAACACCGCCCAAAAAGCACTTCTTCTCTAGCTTGAATTCACAGCTCTGAGGTAAAACCTAGGACTTGGGTGGACAGCTTACACTGTCAAGAGCACGGGGAGAGCTCAACTTCAGGCCCTAACTATTTCATAGAGGAAGTTAATTGGATGGCTAAGCCAGCTGTCTGATTTTAGTGTTAATCAGGTGCCAATTAAAATGTTCTCAAAATTACATTGGAACTCTGGCCCTTTGAGAACCTAAGCTGTGTACAGCCTCTATTCCCTTTGCTGAGAAGCTGGGTACACAGAACATGCCACTCCCTTGGGGGCGAGGACACCGATGAATACAACCACTGCTCTCACAATCACTTTTCACACCTAATGAACAAACACACGCTGAAGGGAATCAACTATTCAAAACTAACAAGAGAGGAAAAGACCCCCTAGTTTACAGCACACTACATGTACTATGGGCATCATACTGGAGAATACTTATTAACTGGGAATGGCCCAGCAACAAGAATGTCTGGCGAGTGAATGACCTTCTCTCCCAATGACCGAGGGAGACAAGACTAAGAATCCAGTTCCAGTGTCCTTTGTCACATGTGCAGGTAGAAGTGAGCTGCAGGAGAACTATTTTGAAAAATCATAGCAGATGTAGTTGGATAAAGATGTTTATTACGGTAAAGTCCTCTGGCATCTTTTCAAAATCACCATCGCCTCTCCTGGACACCATTTACAAGAGAAAAAACACAGTGTGCAAGCCAGGATGTTAAGCCTGGAAGACTTTCCTTAATCATCTTTAAAAAAAACAAAAACAAAAACACAGTAGAATGTAAGTGCAGCATCACAGCATATAACGGTAGATAACGGGGTCTGAAATGACAGGCATGGACACGTTCGTGATCATTCACGCCACATGAACGTGGAGAGAAGTGTAAAGAGTGACAGGTAAATCTGATTTACTGATGGAGTTCTTCCCTGGGACTGTCTGCTCTGTCATATTTGACTGTCAATAACTGATTTGGCTACGCAGGAATAGAGCTGGCTATAGCCCTCCTGGTGGCGGGGGGGGGGGTTCAGGCTTTAAGCTCAGGGTGAGTTTCCACTCCTAATCTGGATGGAAAGTGGGCCGCCGGAGAGTGCCTGACAAACGGGACGCCCCCCCCCGACCCCCAATCAACCGTCCACTCTGGTCATCATTGGCACGACGACAAGCCGCAGCAAGGTTAAAAAGGCCGGACCTACTCACGCGGTGTGTGAGTAGCTACCCTGAATCGGTTCCAACAGCATATACAACTAAGCTTTAAAAGTTAAATTAGAACGCAGGATACTTACGCAGTGCAGTCAGCTCACGAGTGCGTCGCCTGGGAAACGAGGACAAGCCACGTCCGACACAAGGATTCCTGATCCTGACTCCAAGGCCGTGAAGGGGTTTTGAATTGGAGCGGGTGCTCCTGTAACCTCGATGGACCTGCCCTGGATACCGATGCACTCGGTATTTCGCTCAAGGGCCTGAGTGTTGCCATGGTGACACTTGCCTCCCAGACAGCAGTACCTGGGTGAGGAGTTGTTCTTACTCAGATACTGACTACTCATTAGCCTCCCACCTTGGTGGCACGTGTGACAACACTGGAATACATAGAAAATGGACAACAGAAACATGGACTCTAAAAAGCTACTTGTCAGCCTCTAGAGACAATAGGGCAATAAAATGTTCTATACAGACAGCATATGGAATACAGTGAAGCATCAACAGGCTATTTTCTTATTACATAAGCATAAAGTGGTGGCATAAAATGACAGACGAACCGTCCATGGAGGCCAAAGGATGAGTGATCTGTAACTGGACAGCACCTTAACTGAGCTTTATTTACCTTTTATATATAGGTAGAGTGTCATGTAGTACCCCTACAGCAAGAGCGACCCACTCGTTCTGTAGGGTGTCTGCTAATCAATATCTCAAAAGCAAAAACAGTGTGTCCTGCCAAAACGGAGACAGGACACTGATCACACCTCGAGGTTTATCTGTAGTGGGCGCTAGCCCTCTTCCAGGCTTCAGAGAAGACCGAAAATGCTGAACCGGAAGCCATGCAGTGGGTACAAGCTCTACTGCCAAACAACCTCAGCTTGCTGCTTCCCCTTTGATTTAGGGAGCCCAATAAATATATACATGTTCCTATAAGTCTTACCAAAATTTTGACTATAAACAAGCCTGCAGTAATAACAGAGAATTATCTTCTCTGACCCGGATTGACTTTTCCGATTTCTGACCCTAATAGCGTGTTTACTATTTATGGTTATGAGATAAAGCCAGCTGTCTCTCAACACAAATTCACATACACCACAGTAACAGTGAAAAGTGACGAACACAGCAGACATTAAAAGTGACCGAAATCGACTATGACTTTACATTCCCCCCCCAGTGGGTGGATTGAAGCACATGCAACTGGACTTGGGTTTCCGTGGCAACAGACAGAGAGCTCAACAGAAAGACAGACAGAAGAAGGGAGGGGTGGGAATGTCCACACAGCCAAGAGGACACGTTTTCCCTGGTGTCCTCGCTCCTGCAGCTCAAACCCTGCCCCACCCTGAGGTAGCCCACCCCCCTCTGTAACAGGTCAGAGGGGAGCTCCACGGTACCAAGAGCTTTGCCTCCTTCTCCCCATGCCTCAGCTCAGTCCTCCTTTCCAGGGGCTGCAGGTCCCTGCCCGGCCTGGCGGTTCCAGTGGTGGTGGCAGGCCAGCTCTGCCAGCTCAAGCCCCCCCAGCACCCTCTGTTGGCCCATGAAGAAGAGCACGGCAAGCAGCAGATAGATGCGCAGTAGGGGGTAGAGGCAGAGTGCCGTGCAGCAGAGGGTGATGAAGGCGTTCCAGTAGAGCAGTGAGGCTGCCTTGATCAGCAGCACCCTGGCCTCGCTCTTGCAGGGAGGAACGCGGCAGACACCAGGCGCCGCGTCAAAGCGCCGCGCACCCGTGTAGAAGTCACGCAGCCGCTGCTCCTTCTCTGCCCAGCGCTCCTGGCACCAGACCTGCAGCTCCTCGGTGGAGTCAGGCAGTGCCGACACTGGATACCGCCGCACGTGGAAGTGGATTTCACCGGGGAAGTGGCCCAGCACCAGGTGGCGCTCCGTCTGTGGGATGCTCTCTGGGTAGGCAACTGTGATGTCGTGCACAGCGTCCAGATTGTCTCCTGTTGGGATTCGGGGACAGTTAAGGGACAGCGCGCACAGGGTGAAGACAGGCAGTCATCCAACACATTAGAGGTGACGACAGCCATGTGGTACAGGGCTTTTTCTGCTCAAAGTACACCCACTTTGGCAGTTACACATTCTGCTCCGGACTTTTGACAAATGAGCCTCCGCTGAAGGAATCTCTAACACACTGCTCACACTGACAGATACAAACAATGTGCTGGGTCATGTAGACCACAGTGCCCCTGGAGGTGTTATAGCAACTCAACTTAATCACTGGTAAAGAGAAAAGGTTCCATAGCAAAATTTTTTGGCATACCGGTGACAACAGTGAGCCCCCACCCCCCGAATAAGGAGCTGTGTGAAGCTGTGCAGTGACCTCTGACCTTGGTGCAACCTGTCCACGATGAAGGTGAAGCCAGTGGTGCGGGGGTGCAACACATACTCATACTTGGCCAGTCCATTTTTCTCCGCAAACTCATCGCTTCGCGCCTGAGTGTTTTCTGTGGGAAGAGGAGGGGCTGCATGAAACTTCATTAACGTACCTAAAATATATGCATTGATTTTCAATGTCCAGCCCCTGGCCACACTTTTGTTAATGGCACTGAAAGTCTAGCTCTCCCTCACTCTTACCAGGATAATCAAACGTAAAACCCCACTGCGTGTTTTTTTCCATCGGTGCTCTCGGAAATGTCAGCCCCTGATGACCGAAATGAGATCTTCTCTGGTGTCCGGCCGCGATCCAAACCGGCACACCTGTAATGTTAGAACCCTGACCACCTCACGCTCCTCTTCCTGACTCTTAGCTGCGGTTCTCAAAGCCACACTTCAGACTAACGTGCCCGACGGTGCTTAGGCTTAACGCTTTGCTCAGCCCGCCAACTCTGCAGAGAGGCTTAAAGGGGCCGACTGGGCTTCACGTGATCCCATCACCTCCAGTGAGATTAGGACATGACAATGTGGAGCGGCCTCACGTTTTGCTGGCAGATGAGGAGCCTTGGTGGATTAGCGACGATACGTCTCGGGAGCTAGATCCGCCAAATCCCGTAAGAGGACCATACCTAGCTGAACATCCCTATTACCGTTCAGCTCATGCTGGGCCGTTCCAGGATGCAGCAGGTATCAGAGCATTTCCGGATAATCATACATCTGTCCACATTAATCGCCCTGACATCCCATAGCGTACAGATCCTCTGTAAGCCTCACTGTTTCATAAAGGACACATTACGTAAGCAGGAGAGCAAAGAAAGCTGAATGCTGCATCCAGTCAGAGGATGCAAGGCTGCTCATCATACCGTTACCCCAGCAACTGCATCCCCCTCTCCCCACTCACCAGTGAGATCGGTACCCTCTGGGAAGATAAGCAGCTGCAGGGGCTCCTGGATGGCACAGAAGTAGTCCAACAGGTTGGCCATGTGTTGCTGGTCCTGCTCCCATCGTCGATGGATGAAGACGAAACAGGCGACCTGCATGGCCCAGCCTGTGGAACACCGACAGGGCGTTGGACCGGGTGAGAACCCCACGCTCGAAGTTACGTCAGACGACTGCCCACCCACCAAAGCCTGGGATGGCCTTGAGCCCCGCCTTGAGGCAGATCTTCTCCAGCCGCAGGTAGCTATAACGTAGCAGACAGCACCACAGGAACATCCAGTCGAGGCGCGTCCTGTGGTTCATGATGATGACACTGCGTTCGCCAGGGACGAAGCCATCACCGGTGATCGTCACTTTCACACCAAACACCAACTCCAGCAGTGCCTGGGGTTTTGGGCATACAGAGGGCGTTAGTGTGCTGGAGGTCCCGCAGGAAGCTGAGACAGGCCCCTAAGACACTATTGTCCAAGTCACCGAGGGACCACCGACAGCATGCAGGATGATACCGCGGGCGCTGCAGTCCACTCGAGACAGGGCTGTTATTTTTACACTTCCTAGGAAACACATGGTGTGTTCATCGAGAGGAGAAACACGTCTCTATCGCCCAGGACACTTAATCCAGGCTGTTTGGAGAGACGGTGGTATGAGACAGACAGACATGCAAGCAGGGCGAGTGGCGCACCACGGGCAGCGTCAGCCAGGTGGCGACGATGCGGTCCGTGAGCCAGCGGTACCAGGCTGGCGACAGCAACATGAGCGGCAGCACGGGGCCCAGCATGAAGACACTGCCGAAGAAGCTGCCTAGGAAGAGCGCCGTCACAAAGTACAGGCCTCGTAGCGACACCGCCATCGCTGTCTCTGCACAGGAAGAGAGGAGGGGTGACAAGGAGGACACAGACTGCATGTTTAGAAGCAGACAGCCGTGCCCTTCTCTCAGCTTGGGGGCTCGGTTTCCGGAACGTGGGGCGTGAGAGGCGTGTCTGGCATGAGGCTGGCCGCATGTGTGTGGAGCTGTAAACACGCTGACGGTGAGATAACCCGACCACAGGAAGTGAGATTATGGCTCCACGCTGTTGTACCTCAGCTGCTTAGAGCACCTCCCTCGCCCAGGACATCACGCAAGATGGCGTGTGCCCATGATGGCAGTGGGGGCACAACTTGCCCTGTTGATAGTGGTGATTTCAGCTGTCACACCTGAACCCGGCTCCTCGCTCCTAGCTGAACCCACAGGTAAACGGGACACCGGCCACAGCACCTGACACCTGGAGCAGCACTGAAATATCACAGATCACATGATCTGTCACCTGAGCACCGTTCCTGCCTGGGGGGGGGAGTTAACTCTGTGGTGAGTTCCTCACATTCAGAGCTTGTCCTCCGTGGCCTGTTTCCCGCCGGCTGACCTCAGCCAGCCCCCCGGGGCCTGTTCTCTGTTGGCCCTCCGAGGACCAGGTCCAACAGAACTTTAAACACAGGCCACTCCCGGATGCTGACTCACGCCTTCCTCAAATCCGGGGAGCTGTCAGGGGCGACGCCCCCCCACACAGGCTTTCCAAAATGCCAGAACCCCACATACCCCTCCCGCTGGCACGGTCCGAGTGCCATATCATGATTTCACAACGGCGGGCTCACGCAGGTGCAGTGGCGCACGCTCTCTGCTTCTGCACGCTGGAGGATGCTGTGAACCGCGTGAATCAATAACAAGGAACGCGAAGGCCGCAGTCACAAGGGAGCCATTTTTCCACTGGCCTGAGGACACACATATCGCACATCGCAGCCCGGCAGACTGGGTAACTCAAAATCTGCCTTCCTGCCGCCGCTAATTCAGGCTGAAATCGAGATGGCAAGCTGGGGCCGCACCCTGGAGCCCACCAATCAAAGCTATTGCCACAGTGACGAGCATGCGACAGGACCAATCATGGTGAAGTCTGACATCCAACACGCACAGGGTCCAGGCTGTAACCCACCATGGCTCAGACCCCAAAACCCAGGGAAACAGAGCAGAACAACTCATTCGGTTAATTCAGACGTGTATGAGGATGGAAAACAAAAATATACATATATATATATATATATATATATATTAAACTGACAGTCATTACAGTTCGGTTTCATAACCACTTGAAAAGTGGTAAAAACAATCTGGCACCTGTAGAAGTGCAAAGATCCACATCAAGCATTACCATAGCCGACGTGCGGCTAACTAATTTCACAGCCCAGTCACGAGTGTCGTTTGTCTGTTGACTATGAGACAAAGTTTATTTTTCATGTACAGAGGGAAAAAAAGCACCTATATGATTACAGGCTCAGTAATAATTAAAAGGTCAAATGAGGCAGCAGCCTGCTTTACCAAAATAAGCAGGCTGTGTAATTGTTTTATGGAACAAATCTAATCTGGGACTTTGCGAGGTGGGCGAGCTGCTCCGACTGTACTCGTCCCTAACACCCCCCCCAAACTCTGACTCAGGGGAGCCTCTGTCTCCCGCTTTAAAGCCTCCCCAGGCCCAAGATCTCCACACTGGAGCCCAGTCCTCTACCACAGGCTCCAGTGGTATCAGCATGACACCGCAGCTTCTGACAGTGCAGTGAAGTCGTTCAATTCAGCACATTTGCGCAGGGTGGGACGAAGCTTTTTTTTTTTCTTTCCCCTTTTTAACAATGGAAAATATGAGGTGAGACAGAGGTGAAGGACTTGCCAGCTCAGCACATTCATCTATAGTCCCACCTGCCTAGAAAAGAACACACATGCACCCTCCCTGCTCCATCAAAGGGACACACACTGCTCCTGTAAGAAGAGTGAACCCAGACCATCTAGGTGCAGCATGAACGAATCTGCATGGTACCATAATCAGCCCCCACCCAGAACCGACCTAACTCTTACTCTTTTATTGCCTACATAGTCAAATACAACTTCCCGTTGCTTAACGCTATATATTTATCTGTATCTCGATAACCTAATGACATTGTTACGTGTGCACTGTGTTCACGGAGGAACGCTGTGATCCTGCTCACTATGTACTTGTACACAGCTGTTGATGACAATAACGTAAACGTTAACCTTATGTACATACATAAACAGCAAAAGTTGACAACCATTATTAAAAGTACTGTACTAGAGTAAGACAACTGGGAGACACTGAACTAGCAGCAGTGTGCTTAGAGGTCCATGACTAACTACCACGCCACCTGCTGCCCCCTCACCCACAAACCCCACAGCTGCTATTCATGTCACCGTCACTCCATGCAACTGAGACTTTGCTGCATTCCAGTCTGCCTCCCACTTGGCTTTGGTCCTTCAAACCCACTCAATGCCTCCGCGGCAAACCCAATCTTCCCATTTCAGGACTTTTGGAACCGATATCAGCACAAACCGAAAGGAAGCCGCAGAACGGACATCCGAAAATAAGCTCAGGCCCTCGTTTTCTAACCACGCTCTTCCCTTCACGGATGTGACCCGTAAGATGCAAGACCAGTGGAAAATTAAAAGGACTTCAACCTCTGGCAGGATCTCTCTCGATAATCATTGCGTGTAACAATCAGCCCTGTTCACAGGACCCGGGGTGGGGAGACACACCAACATCAACACTATAATTACTTTTTCCATCGCTTCTCCATAAAAGGTCAAACCGATTCAACATGAGACAATAGTCTATGATGCACTTCGCCCGCATGACTCTGCAGGAACATAAAGGGGAAAAAAAAAGAAAAAAAAAAAAAAGACTACCCAAACTGGGAGCCTTTCACAGAAATTTACATCACGCCAAAAATAGAACTCTCTATATTCGACAGACAGACAGACAAAGGTGACCGATTCCATTAGTTCTCCATGACTATGTCCAGAGGTTGGGTTTGGACTCCCAGTGCTAAGAACGAGCATCACACTGCAGGCTGTGTACCACCACGGCCGTCAGTCCTGGCCGACTGCGTAGCCATCACTGTCAATGGCTCAGATACACGCTCCAGAAAGGGGTCTTGGCACCTGGACTTATCTATAACACTCAAGACTGAGGTCTTACTCTGAACAGGGCAGACTACCAGGAAACGTTCCCTTGCTAGGGGAGGCCTTGGATAAATCAGTCTGAGCCATTGATTGGTTTGAAAAGAAAACTGCCTGGCACCCACTTTTTACAACGAGAAGAAAGGAGCCGAGGCCTCCACGGGCCTCCACCACCCACACACGGAGATGCTGCTCCTCAGCTGGCCTGCCACGCTCAGCTGTACCTCTGTGACTTTGGTGACTTGTGTTCTTCTCGTGCATGTTCGCTCTTGCTTAACCTTACCAAACAGCATTTCACCTTGAACATTCACATCTAAGCCACCTGTAATACCACACTAGGCACCAAAACCAAATGTTGGACCTCTCACGATTTGCTAGAAATAACCAATAATAACTGTAGCACAGCAAAGACGCGACCAAATTACACACCATGCTCATTTTCGGACAGAAAGCCACACTGAACACCCTGCAGGTTCAGAATGTTCTTACATTATTAAGGCAACTGGACCATGAATGAACCTTTACAACAATCCAGTAATGAATTGTGTGCTAATTACCACACATCTGTAGGAATGTGGCTTTAAATGGCTGGAAACAGGCCCCAGCCTAGGTTCATATGGGTGGGATCACCATACTGTCAGTCACTGCCTGGCTGAACCAGGTGATACTGAAAATCCCACATAAAGCAGGTGAGTAGCTTTTCGTGTTTTCTCTCTCCTCTCGTATACAGACACCCTGCTATACGGGAACCAAAGGAAAGGACATAAGGAAGAAAAGACTAGTCAAGGTTGGTCTTAGGTCTCAACCTAAAGCTCAGCAGTCAACACTAGACAAAGAATCTGCTGGAGGTACAGGTCAGGTGTCATCATTGCAGATGAGACGCCACAGTGCTGCCCCAAATCATTTACCTAGTTCAAACTCCTCCCTGCCTGGTCTCCTCCCAGAGCATCCAAAGACACTTCTGAGGACAACCCCATGACCCTGGCGAGCAAGAGGTACAGTCTAAGACAGTGGATCTCAAACTTTTTTTTTTTGATCAAGGACCCCTTAGGAAGGAGAAAAAGATAGCAGACCCCCTACACGTGTGTGTGTGGTGGGCGACGTCGACAAACTTGCCATGAGTCATGGACCACGGTTTAAGAACCACTGGTCTAAGGCACATGAGCCTTCATGGGGCCTCGAACACAATGGCAGCCATTAATGCAGTAAACAGGGTGGAACGTTAGTACTTCCATGTTGGCGGGAAACCCGCTGTCCGTTATTTTGTTCTCTTCGGAGAGTGGGGGAGGCAGTTACACTTTTATTCGATTCAACAGATTAAGACACTTAATCTTTTCCAGTCACGTTTCTGCCTACATGCGGCAGAATCAGACTATTTGTTTTGAGCATGACGGGTGACAGTTTCGCTTTTTAGGAAAACCTTTCGCACGCTAAGCTTCAGCTTTCCGAACGCAACGCGAGAGCTACGTTAGCTACATAGCAGCTAGCATGCAGGCTAAAAAGGGCGCAGCTCACCCACCCTGACTAGCCGGCTCACTAGCTGGTGGATCAAAAAGCCTTGTGGCCGGGGTCTCCCCCACCCCAGGTCGGTACGAACATTCCGGCGCTGCCGGGCCACGGCGGTCCGGCCCGGCGCCACCCACCTGAGCGGCCGCGGCTAGCCTAGCACGGCGGCTAAGCTAACGGGCTCCGGATGAAGTCTCGGCGCGAATGCAGACCGTTGCTACATACATAGCTTTCTTTTTTTTTTTTTTAATTCTTAAAAAAGCAGCGTTAACGGTTAGCTTATGTCAGAAATAAAAAAAAAAAAAAGCTGAAAAATAACGATAAAAATCCGGCTTGAGGTGAGCGGCACCGCGCCGGAGAAGAGCGATAAGAGGGCTGTGGCCGCGAAACCTCGTCGACCTCTCAACTCTTCACTTTCACCCCGCTGGATGCCTTAGAAAAGACGGCAGCCAGGGGGCGCTGTTGTGCGTGACCTTGCCGATGGGGAGAAACGAGGTCTCTGTGGGAAAGGGCTGTTCAACTTTGAAATTTAGGGGCCCAAATTACCAACTTGGTACCAACCACGACAGTCATATGTGGTGCTCTATCACAAACATGTTTTCGCTGTGACGCAAATGTTTAAGAAACACTGTATTAAGACTTCCCAAGTGAGGGCTTGTAGATATGGCTGGGCAGGTGTATTATGTAATACATGGAGATACATAATCTTGAGCACTGTTTAATGCATGATGCATGTAACATACGATAAACCAGATTACCAAAACGGCCTTTCCTACTTCTGAATAAGCAAGATATGGGTGATATGTTTGTTTGTGTGTGGTGTGAGTTATCAATGGTGTCTGCTTTTTCCGACGTGACACATGCTACCGAATTTCAGACATTGCAATTCACACAAAATTCAGTTGTGATAACAAACCTGACACCAGCTTGCTGTCTCCACATATTTTTCTATTGTTATCAGAAAAAAAAACTTATCTTGAGAAGCCTGTACTGATTCACATTTTACGCTTTCATGGTGCTGTTTATAGTGCTTCATTTTTTCCACTTAGCAAATCAGGTGAAGGAATTCAGTTAAAGTTGAATCTGTAACCTCTCTGACCGCAGACACAAGCTCCCCATGGTGAGGTCCAGAGTCCACTCCTCTATAAATCACGTTACATTCCTTCATACCCAAGAAAATTAACCTTTAATCATAGAAGACTACAGCCAAGTAGAAAAGAACTACAGGGCAAATGGTGAGACAGGCGGTTGGTCCCTGTATATACCTGTCTCAATGCGTCACCATCAATCACTGGGTGATTGTTGAGTCTGTCCGGCTGTGCTGATGTGCAAAAGTTACCGCGAGCACGCTGTGGCACGTTAGTGATTTTGACAGGGTCTGTTGCTGTGGCCTGAGTGAGTCTCACTGGACTCTTGTGAGCGCTGTGGTGTCTGACCTGATGTGTCAGGGACCGTTAGCCTGAGTGACCATTTTAGATAGGGTCACGACACCGGGGAATGTGTCAGGGGACAGTGAATAAGAGTGTGTGCAGTATCGGGAGGGTCCAGTGTATGTGATTGTATGTCTTTATTTCTGTTTGTACTGAAAATCGTACAAGTGAGTTTATGTGCCTCAAAACTGTGCATGAACATCTGAGTGGGGGTGTCTAAGAGTCTGGGGGTGTAAATATATGAAGCTATACATATGTATCTGTGTGTGTGTGTGTGTGTTAAGGAATTGAGCATGTCAGTATGTGCGTGCTTGTGAGTGTGTTCGTGAGTTATGGTCTTGCAGATTGTATTTTGGGTGTATTTTGAAAGGAGTCTTGATAGTGTTTTAACGAGGCTTTTCTTGGAAAGAATCTGGGCCGGTTTATTGTTTTTAGACATTCCTCTGTCCGGTGACCTTTTCTTTAATAGAGGAGAGCACTAGGAAAATGAGGGAAGGATATGTGTGGATAATCCATGTTTGGGGAAGAGGCAATAAAAGAAGAGGAAGAGAGACAGATGAAGACAGACGACGGATCAAAGTTGAAGAAGAGAACGATTCTTCCTTTCAAAAGCTCCCTACTAATATATACACACACGCTTATCTTCACACACTCTCATTTATCACTTTTCTGACTCAATCCACCTGTCTCTTCTCAGCACCATCTCTTCAGCACTCTCCTTCCATCTCTTTCTTTCTCTCTGTCTCAATATAACGCAAGGTGATGCGATTTTTCCACCCCAGGCTTCATGCAACAGGGATTATATGGGAATAGATCATCTGTCTATTTTTAAAGGCGGCAGACCACAGTAGGGCAGAGGCCTATGGATTAACACATTAACACTTACCAGCAGATGCGCAAGCAAATGTGGCTAGGAGTGTGCTAATTAATGACGTCACTCTCTGGAGCGGGACAATGTGATTAGTTTTCTGTGGGACTTTTTTTTTTTTGCCAAGAGCTTCAAGGAAAATTCCAGGTGAATTCCATTTGACGTGGATCACTTGCAAGTCTCCATGCTGTGTTTTTACACATAAGAAGGTACCCAGAGGATTTCTCACCCCTATATGTAAGCTGAGTTAAAGGGTAAAGTGTGTGTGTGTGAGGACATCTCAGAGAGTTACTGCCATGTTTGCTTTCCCACAACGTCTCTATCGTCTACGTCGGGTGACATTGGGCCTATGGAAGGCCGTTCTGCTGTTCCTGGAACACTTAAAACGCGTCGAGGGCCATGGGGCTGGTGTGACCGCGACACCTGCTCTGCATCCTTGTCTGCATCAGGGCCTCTGCACACCAGAAGGGGCCTCTTTGCCCTCCACAGTATTTTCAAAATCCTATGGCAATTCAATCACTCCGGCTGCTGAAGGAAGCTTCTCTTTCACCATGCATAGGGTGCTGGAGTTGGCTTTCTTTCACGTCCTCCTCCTTTCAGCACTCCTTCCGATTCATCTTCCCCTGTGCTGTCCTGTCTCTCCACCTCTCCTGGTCTGCCAGTCAGTGGCGTGTTGTTGACGTTGCCCGTCTCTAGTGTTGATATAAATAACCCCCAGAGACTTTCTCTGTGTCCTGGTAGCTCTGCTGTCTCCTAAGACACGAAGGAGCCTGGGAACTGACTCTTTCCCTTACGCACATGGCATAGTCACACACACACCCACACACACAGGAGTTCTCAATTCACACACACACACACATATATACGTAGGGGAAAAAAGGATGTTTCGCTCTCATGTTCTAAACAAAAGACCCATATGGTCAAAATCCAAAATCATTTTAGAACATATATTTAGGGATTAGATTTAAATGTTGAGAATCCAGTCCGTAAGGTCATATTGTGACATTTTCAAATCTTGCTTTATTGAATAGCTGTGTGGTCAGTGTTATCTGTATCAAAAGTTTGATTTTATTTCTCCCAGACTATTTCTACATTGACCATAGAATATTGAGACTAAATATATCAGTAAAACATATTTAACCACGGGTTGTACTCTTCATGCAACAGAACATGTAAAAATGTATAAAAAGTAAGAGTGCGACTTGAACATTTCACGACACCATTGCAGTGCTGATGCTGCAGCTTTTAAAGTTTATTTTACTGACAGAGCATAAACAGGTGTGCCTGAGCGATGGACTTAGATATCAGTTTTTCACAGATCATTTTCAGTCGCTGTGTTATTCCTGTCTTGTAGACTTTAAGATACTCATTAAATACCCATTGATCATTGTTGGATTTATTTTACATTTTCTAATGTCTTTGGAAAATAAATTTAAAGTCTCTACCCCCGTAACAGATCGATCTCAGATGTGTTACGTCTTCATTACATTGTAGAAATGTTTTGGAATGGATACAGCCACCGTGTTGAGGCACAGTGTGCAGGGGCACGGGGAGGGGGGCAGGGGGGAGGCAGGCTGTGCTGGCCAGCACGGGTCCCTGGTGGATTGTTTCCATCGGAAAGAATTCGGGGAATGAGCATGAAGAGCTATCGGAGGCCGCGTTCTCGAGACACTGCAGCAGCGGCGGGGCCCGAGAGGCACGACGTCCACTTTAACTCCACGTGTCATATAGCCAATTACGAAGGAGGGAGTGCCAGGAGACTGACGGCCACGGCGAAAACGATTCGAGATCGTGCACCTCGAGGGGGGGGCACGTTCCCGTTCAGCATCGCTATCCAGGCCTGTAAAGAACTGCTGTGCTGCAAAGTGAGCAATGCTACACAGATATCACCATCCAGAAAAGGAGCAGCCAGAAAACCCTGTGACTAGTTTGTGGCATTGTCAGCTAGGTTCACTTTACAGAGAGCAAATGTAGACCCTTTGATAAAGCTTCAGGTCCAGAACATTTACTGAAGCGTACTACAGGAGGCTGCCTTTGTCCTTAACCACTACGCCCCCTACCTTATGATACAGGACACTGTGACTTTACAGAGGGGAGGGTCTGATCTGGAATGGTTAACCTACACTCAGACACTGTTACCTCTCGAGCTGGAGCAGAATAATTGTCAGAGGGTTCCTGATGGAGGGTAAGCTGTGTGAGAACTCCCACCTGCAGCACCCTGCCTCTGTGTATTAATAACTCTTTCTATGCAGGTTTTCCGGGAAGCGTGAAGCAGGAAGCTATAATTTGGGAATGTGAACCCATTGTTCCCCTTCCAGGAATGGCCTCTAGGACCTTGCAAGCTCCCTGTCTTAGCCAATCAGAGAGCCCCTGTCATCCACGCTATTATCAAGGAAGAACTGTGCTAAGAGCTGGAGGATGATGAAAAAGTGGCCCCCAGGGGCCTCCTGCATGATGTCAAGCCTAGGCATTGGTCAGTGTGAACATCACACTGTGTTATGTCATTGCCTGGTGAACTGCTTGCCAGCTGGACAGGACATCACTACAGGACCCAATGAGTCACCAGTCCACGGTGACCCCCATCCTGCCCAGCATGCCGTTGTTCGGACAATGACGAGCTCCTGGGAATGCCTGCCACTTCGCAAACACGTCCCGGCCGCAAGGCCATGAGCTCATCACCCTGGAGACATTTGTGTGTCATCGCGCGCAAGAAGATCCACCCAGACAGAGACTGAGTGTCTCTCTCTCCCTGCACCTGTGCCTTCGTAGTGAACAGAAACAATCGCAAAAGGCTGTGTCAATGCAGGGGGTCTGAAACGGTACCGCCTCATTTCGTCACCATGCTGGGTTTGAGCTAGAGGCCCAGGGCCCAGCTAAGCTTTCTGGATCAGAATTGCTGTTTACTGTAGGTTTGTTCTGAGCCTTAAGCCAGGGGGCTTATGGGACAGCGTAGAGGTAACCAGGTAAGTATGCTGTTGATCATGGTGCTTTTAAAAGGCTGTAGTCAAATCCACAGCAACCCTCCAGAGGTCACCTGAGATCATGTGGCTCAGAGCTAGATATGCAACCATGAAACTCTGCTATACAGCCAACAGAGGAGGGAATTTAAAAGAAAAACAGGTCAGACATCGGCGAGGTGAGGTTGGGGTTAAAACAGGAAGACTAGCATGTGCTGCTATTTATATAGCGAGAGAAACGCAGCTTGAGGGCCACGGGGCAGGAAGTGACTGTGTGCAGCTTTCAGTTTGCAAATCTGCGCGTTTTGAGGGAATGCAAGCAAGTGAAGGTGGAAAAAAAAAAAAGCACAGCTAGATACCACTGCTGCTGGCCGACCGGGGCGCACAAGCGGTGTCCTTTTCAGGTTAAACCCTCAAAACAGACAAATGCACCCAAAGTAGCAAAGTATGTTTACATATTTATTTACAACCTCTGCACTCAAGACAGAGAACGTGATCTAAGTACAAAAATGAAAAGGAAAACAGAACAAAAACAACCATCGGCTGAATCTCCCTGAGCTTTACGAAATCAAAGGGAAACATGAAGCTACAGGTGGCAGCACAAAGACAGATGTACAGAGGCCAAGGGTGATTGAACAGGCGTGACATCTACCTCCAGTCCCTCCACCCTCCTTAAACTGCGTTAGAGCGTCACGGTCCTTTTAGGAGACACCTCGGTCACACAAGTCAACCAGCTTTTTTTTGGGAGGTGTGCAGCATTGTGTAAAAATCGGGGCGAGACCGTGTCGGGGGAAAAAAGGAAGGCAATGGATGCTCCTTCTGGATTCTGCACCACGTCTGACTTGATCTCGGTTTAATTTTCCAAATATGCAACCCCTTTCTCAGCAAGCAAATCAAGGGGGGGGGGGGGGGGGGGGGGGGGGGGGAGAGAAAAAGTGGCTTTAAAAAAAAAGAAAAGAAACGGTGTGGTAAAAAAAACATTTC